>PVHX01004452.1:48857-125880 GCA_004024805.1 Geosciurus inauris | reverse complement strand
TCCCCTCCCAACCAAACTATCCAACAAGTTTGAAGAGAGAAAAAAAGACACCGTCAAACATTTAAGGTGACCAAAAAAAAGTTATCTTCCCTATAACCTTTCCCAGGAAACTGCTGATGGACATGCTCAATTAAAACAACGTAATAAACTAAAAGCAAAATCACATATAAAATATTTAACCTGGGAGGAGATGAGGAGAAACTTTGGTGTGATGGCAACTGAGAATCCCAGGGTGGCACTGCGTGTCAGGCAGAGGGTGTTCTCCTCATGCTGGCGCGCCCATGTCTTAGTCATAATAGCCAGGTGCTGTCAAACCATCTTTTACCTGGAGGGCAACTGGAAGATGTGCTGTGTCCAACCAGGGGAGGATGGAAAAAAGAGAGATGTGTGTTCAGGAAACGGGCTCTGACTCAGAAGGAAGGTAAAGGGAGGCCTTCTGATTTTAGCCAGGCAGTAAGCCCAGAGAAAACCCAGTCCCAACAGGAGGGTAATGGAGTCACCAAGAAAAAACTGGAGCCAAGAGATCACATACTATGATGGACGTTGTGGGAAATGGTTCTGAGAAGCAAGCTATCATATGAGGAAATTATCAACAAACAGGTACACAGAAAACTCAGCAAGCAAAAAAGCAAGGCAGTTATTAACTTTAGAAAAAACAAAAGGTAAGAAAAGGAAGACAACAGACAAAAAACTGACTCCTTCCACCTGGGGTAGCTCCCTTACAGTAGGTTTTCCAGAAGAATGACACAGCTATATGTTTGTAGCCCACTGGCCAGAATGTAGTGCTGTTCTCTAGAGCTATTAAAAAGCCTGGAAACAGAGTCTTTTCTTCTCATACACTGACATGCTCCTCTGAAAGCCAGGTTTTGTTACTGCAGAGAAAGGGAAGAGTGCTTGTTGGAGTAGATGAGTGGCAGCCATCTGTCTCAGTCACTTTCACCAAAAATACATTGCACACTGAACACGTGGCTAACATGAACCTTTGTGTGCCAAATAATATGGCACCAAAACATACAAAGTAAAAACTCCAGGGCTGAGGGTGTGGCTCAGTGGCAGAGCGCTTGCCTCCCATGTGTGAGGCACTGGGTTCGATCCTCAGCACCACATAAAAATAAATAAAAACACAATAAAGACACTGTGTCCATGTATAACTAAAAAAAATATTTAAAAAAAAAAACAAGGGCTGGGATTGTGGCGCAGTGGTAGCGTGCTCGCCTAGCACGCGTGAGGCACTGGGTTCGATCCTCAGCACCACATAAAAATAAAATAAAGCTATTGTGTCCACCTAAAACTAATAAATAAATAAATATTAAAAAATAAATAAATAAAAATAAATTTAAAAAAAAACAAAGTAAAAACTCCAGAAACCACAAAAAGGAACAGAAGTAGAATATTCAAGGGAAGGTAACAAATCACTTAGTCCTTGAGGGACTGATAAACTAGCATCATCCATGAACCACAGAAAGGAGGTAAGGAGAGACAAGATCCAAATTATAAAACTAATAAGGTTGACTTAACATATATAACCTTAAATTAGAAATACATGTTATTTTCAAGTACCTACAGAACAGAATTAAAGTTTCAAAAATTTGGGGGCCATACTTAAGTTCTCCATACTCTATAGTAAAATGAAAAAACTAATAATAAAAGTTGAAAGAGTAACAACAAAATGCCAACAACATAAAAATGTTTGTACTCCTACACAACTCTCAAGTGTGAGAAAACTCAGCTATACCCCCAGAATACCTTTAAAATAATGAAAACATGATACATGAAAAGTAGGAGATATGGCTACAGTTGCAAAGAGAGGACAATTCAAAGCCTTCACCACTTCAGCACCAAACCAGAAACACGGGAAATTAGCGGATTATGCATTTCGCTCATATTTTATAAAAAGAACAAAAGAAACCCAACACAAAAATAAGTCATTAATCAAGAAGAACGAAAGTTCATGAAAATAAAATACAGGTGAATCAGTAGAATTGAGAAACATTTTGTTTGCTAAGCTTTCTTTGGCAAACAAAACAAAAAAAAACAAAAACAAACCAAAAAACCAGGCTACTAGTTAAAATAATTCTCAAAGAGAAAAAGAAGAAAGAAAAAACAAACACATAAAACTTGCAATAATAATAATAAAGAAAAAATGACCAAAGGTACAGAAGAAATGTGTACACAAGTTGTGCAAATCATGTTAATGCACTTAAAGACATAGGTGGGGAGAAGGGGTGATTTTCTAGGAAAAGACTCATTGCATGGGAAGAGAGAGAAATTAAAATAGAACAAATACTGTGAGCAAAATCAAGTTGTTAACAAGCCACCTCTGCTCCAAAGTGCCCGCTCCAAGGAATAGTTACTGTGAAGCTGTAAAAACTCTTCCTGGTAAGGAGAAAGGATGGAGTCCCTGGGAATGGTCACACTGCTGACACTAAAGCCTGATAGCACAGGACATGGAACATTCCGACCCACAGTGTGCACACAGATGCAAAGACCCTACATAAGAACACACCCAGGCCACCCAGGCCACCCCGGCAGCGGGTTCGTGTCTTAATGCTGCCATCGTGTATTACCACAAACTGGCTGCTCAAAATCACTCAAGTTCATTATCTCATAGCTCCCGCAGGTCAGAGACCCAGTGCGGATCTAAGTGGGCTAAGGCCAAGGTGGGCCAGGGCTGAGGCTCTTGCCTGGGTTCACTGGCTGTCCCCAGCCCCTCACTGCCGTCTTTGAGCCAGTAGAGGTGTGTCAAATCCTCCTCTGCTTAGACTCTCCCCAGCCTCCTCTGTTCTCTGTGCTGCCAGGGCTCAGTGATTATTTTGACCCACTGAGACAGTTAAGGGGGACTGCTCTATTTTAAGGTCAATGGGCCAGTAACCTTAATTACATGTGAAAAATCCCTTTTGTCACATAACATGCAGAGGCATAACAGCTGGGGGCAAATGTCATGAGGGTCGAAAGTCTCTGCAAGCAGTATTGAGAGACTAATATGCCAAGAGTCAGCTGAAGACAAAGGCCTGACTCTGTAAGAAAATGTGTTAAGTCATTATGTGACCACGTCGAAAGAGAAACCATTTTAATTCTCTTAAAATGGACTTTATAAGCCGGGTGCAGTGGCGCAAGCCTGTAATCCCAGCACTTAGGGAGGCTGAGACAGGAGAATCGCGAGTTCAAAGCCAGCCTCAGCAACAGTGAGGCGCTAAGCAACTCAGTGAGACCCTGTCTCTACATAAAACACAAAATAGGGCTGGGGATGTGGCTCAGGGGTCGAGTGCCCCTGAGTTCAATCCCCAGGACCCCCGCCCCCTCAAAAAATGGACTTTATAAAATTCAATATCACCTTCAGACATTTTACCTCTATGGAGCCCCAATTCTATAACTTTATAAAAAATGCATATCCCTCAAACTAAAAGCCTGTGGCACCGTGGTGCTGCCTAGCAAGACAGCCCCTCAGGCGAGGAAAATGGCCCCTTAGCCATTTGGTTAAGGCCCTGGTTCTGCAAAGGGCCCCAGAGCAGGGCAAGCACTATGGCTGAAAGAGGGCTACAGGGCAACCGCCTGCAGGCGCAGGAGAATCAGCTGCAAAACTTCCAGGGACAGGCAGAGAGTTCTAGAAGGAGGCCAGAGCACAAAATCAATTAGGGAAAATCAACACCGTTTCTATTCTCCTGAAAAGCCCTAGAAAATAAGTAGGAGAATGACTTCAGCAATTGTCTCAACAAGGACAGCCACAGGTAACACCTCACAGCAACACGCCCAACGGTGTGGCCCCAGGAGCGCCGGTCATTCCAACGCTCCCCACGCTAGACCCCACACAGCAGCTCACGAATGGGAGGCGGGTCCCATTAAAATCCCCACAGCAGTTTCCCCTCACACATCATAAAAGTCTTACAGCCCTCACCAGGAATAATAAGCATGTAACATAGATAATACAGAGTGTAGCAAGAGGGCCTTGTCCTGCATTTGTACTGAAACACATGATAAAACTAATGTAGCCGAGCAGGGTGGCGCTGCGGCAGAAATGGATATGTGGAAGACAGAGTTCAGAATGGACCCAAGTATTTTGAGAGGCTGGACATACAAATGAACAATGGCCAGACCACATATAAAAACAGAACTGGAACCCCACAATCCACAGTAACTGCCCAGGAAGCCCAGCGGGGAGCCATTGCCCTAGAGCGTCAGGACCCAGCTGCCCTTACTTCTGCCACCATTTCCAATGTAGACAGAGATGCTCTCCTCACCAATCATGCAGGACGCCCACTTCGAGTCAGCCCAGCCCAGCTCCCCGGGCCAGCAGCCTGCACTCAGGGGGAAGCTGCCCTCGCCCTGTTGCCTGCCTGCAGCCTCTGCCCCCTGCTACCATGAGCTCCAACTAAGTAGTTCTGGCTTTGGCTGGTCTTTGTTTCTTTCCACACTACCTACAACTGGGACTCCTCTCCAGTTCAAACCAGTGGAGGAAGGACAGATTATTCAACAATATTCAACATGGTTTTGGAACAAATTTTAACCACTTGGGACAAAGTGAACTCATACTACATATCCACGTCAAGACAAATACCAAGGTGTCAAAGATTTAAGTGCCAAAAAGTGTAGCTATTCAAATAGTAGAAGAAAACACCAGTTGATTTGCACAACGATCTCACAAGGAAGGCAAATATAGTATTTATTCCCATTTATGGATGAAGATATCAGGTCCAGCAAGGAGCATGAAAACCAGGATTTGAACCCAAGCTCAACTCTAGCACACTGGGCAAGAGGGGCAGTAGGTGGGAACAGACGGACCAGGGTCCATTCTGCTTCAAGAATGCAAGAGGACTACTGTAAACTGGACCCTGTCAATGGACCCAGTCCTGAGCCCCAGAGGGAGAATGCCCAGGGCACGACCAGGCCCCGAGCTCTGGCGGGGTGGCTCACCTGTTGGGAACGTAGCCCAGGCTGTTGAGCCTTTGCGCCTGGTCCGTGTCTCGCGGGACACCGTGTAGCACCCACCCTTTCTGCACACAGTCCGGCTGGTCCAAGCGTTCGGCCAGCATCTTCATGATGACGCTGTCGGGGACTGCAGAGAAAGGAGGCAAGTGAGTGCTCTGCCTGCTGGGCTGTGGCCCACAGCCTGTGGGCATCCTGGCCTTTCTGGCCCACGGGCTGAGCTGATGAAGAGGTGGGTGTCAGTGTAGCCCCTTGGACCCACCTGGACAAGGTGGTGGACACCTGTTTCCAGCTTCTTCCGCATCCTAGCAATAAGAGGTATGGAAGAAGCCTGTCTACCTGAGATAAGGAATGCCCTGGGTGACCTTGACTTTTCCCCGACCTTGACAAGATACCATCAGAGGCAGCCAGGGCAGTTCCCAGGCCTCCGATGGCATGTGGGCAGTTCCCCTATCACTATAGACCTAACCACTGCCCAGAAGCCCCACTTCCTCATACTGTCATCTTGGGGTTAGATTTCAACATAGGTGTTTTGAGGGGGACACAAACATTCAGGTCATAGCACCCATGGGGATCCAGTTCTGCAGCAATTGCTTTTCATGGGAGAACACGAAGCCCCATCTAAAGTTTTAGTGTTCCTCAAATGGGGTCTAGTTGGTGCCCTGGCTGCTCTCTGCTAATTTGGATCCACAAGCACCCCTATCCCTTGCTGCCTGAATTCTCCCCCTCCTTGATCCTTGGACCCGAGTATCTCTCAAGAATCCACCAGTACCAAAAAGAGAGAAAGAGAGAGAGAGAGAATCATTTGTAACTGGAGACTGAAATAAACTCCCCTGGAGAAGAGATATTGAGAAGCCTCTTGTTTACATTGCCGCGACTGACATTTCCTGCAACGCACACCTCTCTTCCAGACTCATTAAATGCCCCACGTTGCTGATGTTCTGCGTCCCAGCAATTTGCACTCATTTTCCCAGAAATACTTGGTAAATGTTACCACTGTTTGCTGGGAAGGTGGGCCCCACCTGGAATGGTGTGCAGGAGCGACAGTGACAGAGCCTTCAGCAGTTTCTCTGGAAGCTTCTGCATGGCTCTCCACCTACTGAACCTCCGTGGGCCTGGAAAGTGGCCTTAAGGCATGTTTGAAGCCTCCAAGGCCCCTAGGCGACAACCAGGGGAACCTGGGGGTGAGCAGTACCTCATGACCACTGCTCTTCCCCATGCCAGCACGCGCTGGGTGACACCCTTGTCACCAAAGAACCGCAACCCTTATCCCAAGCAGTCTGCATCTCATCAAAGGTGGTCTTTCTCCTGTCTTTCAACCTTTCTTCTCTCGTTCCTAGGAAGGAACAGAAAAGGGAACCCTGGCGTCTAGCCTGGATGAGAAGCTGCTGTGGCTAATTCTGCCCCTTTCCTGGCAGCCGCCCTCCAGTGCTTTAAGACAAAAATCAGCCCCTGCCCCAGGTCAATGGGACCTGGCAAGCTCTGGATCCTGCCTTCCTCCCCCAGGATCCTCCCCAGCCTTCCCCTTCCCTTTGTCCACAACATCCTTTATGTGGGGCTGGCCTGGGACAGGCCTTTGCACTGGGGCTTTGGACCTCAGGACCAGGGAAAGTTCCCTCCTGGGAAGACTCCAAGGACTGTCCCCAGCCTGGCTGCACCTGTACTTCTCATCCTCCTTCCCTTGTTCTGGGTAATTCTGTGGTTAATGTCTGCCACTCACAAAGACAGTGGGTCCCAAAAGGACAAAGGACTGGGCCTACTAACCTTTTCTGTGCCCAACACAGTGCCTGGCACATAGTGGCTAGGAATAAACAGAGGCCTCCCTTTTCAAAAGCATCTCTGCAGCTGAGCAAACAAGACCAACTTGACCGACTCTGGGAAGCTGCAGCTGAGGGGGCGGAGCATGGGATCTGGCACTTACAAAGCAGGACCCAGCCCTGGCCTGACCGGCCAGCCGACTCTCACCAGTCCTCCACCTGCAGCCTAGCTCTCATACGCCACGAGAGGACAGGGGCCACTGCAATGTGGTAACATCCTGTATAAGTTCTGGCGTGCAGTAGATACTCTATGATAGTGGCTTAGTTTTGATCCAGATGTGTGTCAGGGAGCAGAACCTTATGAATATTTTCTTGTTTCTCTGTGGCCAGGGAGTCTAGGATGCTGAGCACAAGCTAGCCTTGGAAGTTAGAGACCACTACACGACATAGGGACCTCAGCTGAGGTGTTTGTGTACATTCCAGGGTAGTAGCCCAGTAGGAGTTGTCTACACTATAGGGCCGGGTGGTTGGGGCCGAGAGCTGTCTGGCACATCCCAAAGCTCCAAGGCCCAGGAAATCAGGGCTCCACTCCTGAAGGGATAGGGCGGGGGAGCCAGCTCCAAAGGCACTGTGTGCTTAAATAATCACTCAGTTCTCTGATCCAGAAACCGTGTGATGAGGAACACTGGGGTGGGAATTTGCCAGGGATCTTTCCAGTCTAGGTCCATCTGGAATGTTGGTGGGTATTTTTACCTAGAAGAGAACTTGTGCAGAAATCAGCCTTTCCAGGGCCCTATCCAGGGGTGGTTATCAGCATACGGGCAGTGCTGGGCACAGGGCTCGGCTCTGTTCTGATGTCAGGCAGGATGCGGGGGCCCTGTCCTCTGCAGGTCTGTGTCTTGTGGGGGAGGCAAACAGCACACAGGTAGGCAACCAGGACAGGCACTCTTGAGTCCCAGGAAGAGAAGAAGCCAGTGATGGAGGCTGTTGTTTTGATGGGCTGAGGTGGCCCCTGGCAGGGTCACATTTGGCTGAGATCTGAGCGTGGACACCCCAAGTCCGTTAAGGCCTTGTTATTCAGGGGTGAGGACAATGTAAGGCCAAATACTTTCTGGTTGTTCTAATAATCAGATCTTGGAAGCCTAGATGCCCTGGAGAGGCCCAGAGAGGCCTCTCCCATGACCTACAGCTTTCTTGAGGGCCTCGAAGTCATTCCCGGACTTCCCACATTTTGAAATTGGGAAACTGAGGCCTGACGAGGTTGCGGCTAAAGCGACTTGCCAGTTGGCATGTGACCCCTCCCATCAAACCTTCAGCTGTTCTGGTGCCTCATTGCCCAGTGGCCCTAGAGCTCCCAAGCCCCTGGGCTCAGCCACAGAAAACCCAGTACAGGAAGGTTTCTCAGCTGGAGAAGAATGGGGACCAGACAGGCTCCCTTCCCTCCTCCAAAGAGACTTTTCTTTTTTCCTTTTTCTTGGCCTGTTGGTAAACAAAGTTCCTGGAGGAAAACTTCCCAATTTCCATCAAAATTTAAAAGGACATGCCCTTTGACTCAGGCGTCTTATTCTAAGAATGCATACCTATGTGTTGATAGAACAGAAAGGAAAGAGGTGTGACAAAGACCTGCTTCGGCATTGTTAACCATGGTGAAACTGGGATGTGCAAAGCGTCCATCAGTAGAGGATCGCTTCAACCAAGTCCAGTACAGCGGAGCGACAAGACGTGGGCAGCCTTCGTAACACGTCCTAGGACAGGACACCTGTGGAAAGCAGCTCAACATTGGGCTCGTGTGACGAGGTCTGATTTAAACATTTATTTTTAAGCTGTACATAAATACAATACCTTTATTTTATTTATTTATGTGGTTTGAGGAATCGAACCCAATGCCCCACGTGTGTGAAACAAGAGCTCTACCACTGAGCCCCAGCCCCAGCCTGAAACATATATTTTTATGTAATTGTTTAAACACACAGGAGAGAGGGTCGGCCACCACTTGATGCTCACGAGTCAACCAATCCCTCTGGTTATGGAACTCAGGGCCCCAGCATCCAGAGGGGACAAGGACACAATTCTATACAGTCCTGGCTGGAAACACACAAGGCTGAGGGAGAAGTAGGAAGAGCAGGGGCATCCGAGGAGGGGAGGCCGCCTCGTTGGACGGCGGAGAAGCAAGTGAAAACAGAAACTGAGTCCAACTTGAACAGAAACCACACAAGCCCTCTTCAGGGAGCAGGAAGATGCAGATTCCCAATATTTCTCGGCAGGACCGTGACAACCTGTCAGTCGTCATCACTGTGGTGCCTGCTTAATGTCTGCCTTCCTAGACTGGCACCACAGGGCAAAGGGCAAACGCACTGCAGGACCTCGGCTCCCAGCCCGACAGCAGACCCAGGGGGCCTAGCTGAGGGCTTCCCACCAAGTTGGGCCCTGCCCCGCTGAGGCTGGGGGCTGGTGTGCATCCTCAGAACAGCTGCAGGACTCCTCTGGCACAGGGCTCCAGCGGGCACCCGATGCCAACCAACACGCCTGCCCCTGCAAGTGACCAACACAGCAGCTTCCTTCTCTCGTCAGGGAGCAAGCCTGATGCCCTCTTGTCCAAGCTGAGTCTCCCTTCCTAAGGGATGTCCCAGCAGAGGCTTTACCAGGTCCTGAGGACATGGAGGCTGGTCAGGAAGACCCTTCTCCCTACAACACCTTCCATCTACACACAGCAGCTGACAGAAACTGGCTGAGGCCTGGGATTTGCTGGGGGTCTCTGGGCGGGGGCAGTGGTTCCAGATACAGCAGGGGTGGCCTCGAGCCTAAGTGGGTTCATTATGCTGGCCATGGGTCCCCAAAGGAACGTTATTCTTTTTTCATTTACAAAGTGTTTAAGCTGGGCAGATGACGCATGCCTGTAATCCTATCTACTCAGGAGGCTGAGGCAGGAGGATCCCAAGGTCGAGGCCAGCCTGGGCAACCTACAAGACCTTGACTTAGAATCAAATTAAAAGTTTAGTGGCAGAGGGTTTCCTAGCATGGGCAAGGCCCAGCAACACACACACACACACACACACACACACACACACAGAGTGGGGTATTAGTCAGCCATAAAAAATCGTGTCATTTTCAGGAAAATGGATAGAGCTGGAGATAAAAGACCAGACACAGAAAGACAAGTATCACATGTTTTCTGTCACATGTAGTATCTAGGAAAAAAAGCTGACATGAACATTGTAAGGGGACTCTGGAAGGAGGGACAAGGGAGTGAGAGAGGGGAGCAGGGTAGGTGGATACGATAGATGTGTGCTATATAGATGTGTGAAATTGCCACAACGAAACCCATTAGGTTGTATGGTCACTATGTACTGATAACTATACTTTAAAAATCAGCTTAAAAAGCATGTTGCTGGGCTGGGGCTGTAGCTCAGTGGTAGAGCACTTGCCTCGCATGCGTGAGGCACTGGGTTTGATCCTCAGCACCACATAAAGATAAATAAATAAAGATATTGTGTCCATCTACAACTAAAAAATATTAAAAAAAAAAAAAAAAGCGCATGTTGCTATTCCCCCCTCTGGTTCTGGGTCTCACTCCGGCCTTGAGTACTCTGGATGAGCAGTCCACCCCTGAACCCCAGCCCCAGCCCTGGAGCTGTCTTTCACAAAAAGGAAATCAATACCTAAAGAGGTGGAGCTGGCCACCGAGAGGGACCATTCTACAGGCAAAGGCCGTCTTGTGCCCGGAGGTGGCTCCCACTCTGGGGCACTTGGTGTGTGGATGGCCCCATTCTTCTCTAACTCCACCAGTTCAGGATGCTCTGCCTGGATAATACTGGCAAAGCTGCACAGGCCCTGCAGGGCTACGTGGCTGAGGAGCATGGTGGTCCTCTCCATGTGCCACAGGAGGGTCTTCTCTGGGGAGACCAGCTGTGTTGCGCTACCTGGGAGGAGGTGAAGGGAGCTGGGAGCACTCCTGCCAGATGACAAAGGACAGGCCTGCTGCCCTGGCCCAGGCAGCCTCTCTTGCCAGCAGCAACATGCACAGTCCAGGGGAAGGGCCCAAAGACTGCAAACCCAGCCTCATGTCTGTACCAGCCTGGTGGTGGCTTCTCTGTGCCTCTGTCCCCGCTGCCCTCTTCCTGCGGGCTGTCTGCTCACTTTCCCAGCCCAGGCGCAGAAGATCAGCCTGTTCGGCAACAATGGGTTTGCTTGGGCCAGCTCTCACGGGCTGTGGCTGCTGGAGTTTAGAGTCCCCTTGGTAACGGTCCATTTACCCTTTACCCTCCTCTCACAGAGACCTCTCAGGGCTGTCTGAAGTCTTTCACCATTAAGTCAGATGCCTCGGGCTTGATTTCTGGGTTTGACAGTTAACATCTTACCCTTCCTACGAGCTTCGCCAAGGGCTCCCTCTCTGGAATGTCCTGTCAGCCCTGAACTCAGCAAAGTGCAAGATATAAGTATCCCATTATTTTATGAGGCCACGCCACGATTTAGGGGGTTTTTGGTTTGTTGGTTTCTTCCCTCAAAGCTCTTCCGTGAAGGATGGCAGCCCTGAAGTTGGCCTTATTTATTAAAATCTCAATCCACTGATTCCCTGCTGGCCAGGGGTGCTTGGCACAGAGTTGATGGGGAGACCTGCTGGCAGGGGGATGCTCCCAGGCCTTGTGGTCCTGCCAGGTCCCCTTCTACCCCATCTTGGTTGAAGGCCAAGGCTCAAGGCCCCACCTCCGCCTCCCCTGCACCCCCGGTCCACGTTTCAGACAGGAACAACACTGACTCCAGTCTGGCCGCCCATGAAATGGAACTGGATGGGACTGACTAGAGACCACGCCTGTGCCCTCCACTCCAGCGCCACCCCACGCCTCACCCACCCTTGCCCTCCACACACGCCCTCGCTCTCCAACTCCCTTCCCCCTCCAGCCCTCCTGAAGTCACTGTGAAGGGGGGGTCCGGTCCGAGGACACCATCAGAGTCGCCCCCTTCCCAGAACCCCAGCACAGCTCCTAACGGGGCAGGACAGAAAAGGAACAGGACTGTGGAGAAGGAAGGGCTGCTTTTGTTTTTGTTTTAATTTACATATAATTATCCTGATGCTTCAGAGAAAAGGGGTCACCCCCCACCACCAAGGGTCTCTTCCCCAGAAAGCTGGGAGCTCTGCCCAAGGCTCAGGCTGGGCCCTTCGGGGCACTGCTTAATATCACTGTAATTTCACGAAAGCTAAATTAACGATTTCTGGGAGACAAGCACTCTCTGGGTGGTACTGACTACTGGCAGCTGAGGCCGCAGGCCTTCAGCAAGCTGTAACCGGAAGTCAGGAGCCTTGGACCTGCTGGGCTGAGGGGCCCCACCAGGCGCCAGGCGCTTCCGTCAGTAAGGCTGTTTGTTTGTTATGTACTGCCACCTGCTGGTCTATTGGGGAAACTGCATGAAGTGAGCATTTCTCAGGCTGCGAGGACCAAGTCCAGACCTGCAAGGGAGCTGGTGAGAAACCCTAGCCAGCCTGCCAGCAACACAGGGCAATTCTGCAGGGGGCAAAAGCCTGCTGGCCTGAGCTGCTTCCTTGGTAAACCGGGTCCCTTTCCCCAGACAAGTTCCTGTCTCGCTGGGCCTGGCTCCCTAGGTACAAGATTAAACAGATGGCTTCTAAGGCTGCTGCTGCATTCCAGAAGTCTGCATTTGAACGTCTATATTCCTTCATAATGACGCATGGGACTACTTGAAAGAAAGCAGTGCCAAGAAATAATAGTGCTTTAATACTGGAGTTTTTTAAGTCTAGGACAGTACATTCGCCTGGGGCTCTCGGTTCTGGGGCGCTCTGTGCACTCACCCTCAGAGTGACGGCTTCCCACCTTCTACCACCCCCTCCTCTGCCGCAGCTGTGCAAGAAGCACAGACGGCTTCGGCTTCGAGGCGCCCTTGCAGCGCTGAAACACTCATGTCGCTTGTGAAGCTGCCCAACAGTGGACGTCTTAGTTCCTCTGTTTAATGAAGTTTTAGATGAGAAAAAAGATCACTCAAAAATGGGCATTCTTCTATAAATAACTGGTGCTACATTTAGCAAATGAATACAACTTATTAAACAAAAATGCTCCATTAGCCACAGCGTGTATAATAAGTTGTTAATTATTCTTATCTCAAAACGTGTTTTTACCTCTTTCAATGGAATTGAGAGTCTCTGGGAAAGTGAGAAGACGGTGGTGCGCGTGTGAACTGGACTGCCCTAGGTGCGCGAGTCAGTCTGCACTGCAGAGTAGAGTTTAAGGAACATGATTTTTCTTCCATTTGAATGAATGTGGGGCTCAGAGGCAGTTATTTCTCCTACATCTCAAAAGCAGCCAGGATGCTATTACCCGATCAGGGAGAAGAAAGTGAGCGACTCTGGGCAAGCAGGAAATGAGGCCACGAGCCTGGGGTTCTGGGATGGGGAAGACACGACGACGAGCATCGGCAGCCAGTGTGTGCGGCAGTGCACAGGGAGCCCCGCTCTGGTCTGAGCATGCATTTATTTCAACACAAATATTCATTTAGGTAACCGTCATAACAATTCTATGAAAGAAGTGATAGCATCCCACTTCGCAGATTGGGAAACAGGCAGAGAGAAGAAATGATTTCCCAAGGCTACCCAGCTATCATTGGATTAGCTGGGCGTTTGCACTGAAATCCAACTGAAAAATCCATTCTGAAAAGAACAGAATTGGATTCTCAGGTCTCGGGGGAGCAGAGGTCCAGCTTCTAGGAATTTATAAGGCTGTGATCTGACCCGCAGGCATCCCAAGCAAACCTGAATCGCTCAGATCAAGCCCTCCCTGGTGGGCTGGATTAAAGATGGCCATGCCTTCACTGCTACCCTGCTCGTGGTGAAGGAAGGGCTAACTCCCTTGCCCTTGCGTCTGAGGCTGTCCTCAAGAAGCCTCTCGGCTTATCAGCTCCTCTCACCCTGCTGCCCTAGACCCTTTGCAATGCTGGCTCTGGGGAAGCCAGCCAAGTAAGGAGGTGTTGGCCTGCAGCCACAGGCTGTGAAGAAGCCCAGACAGCTACCTGGGGGCTGCAGGGAGAGGGCCTGGCTGGCCAATCCCAGTGCGTCAGCCCAGGTGCCAGGCTGGGAATGAGGAGTCTGCCGGGCACCCCAGCCCCAGCAGATGCAAGGTACAGACCGACCAGAACATCAGCTGGACACCCAAACCGAGGTGCAGAGGTAGGGCCCTGCTTCTCTGTGGTTCCAACTGTGTTGAATAAGCCCACCTTAGTGCTGAGCAGCCAAGCCCTCCCAGATCCTCTCAGCCAAGTCCAGCCAGCCCTGTCCCAGATCCTTGCCACTAAATCAGGACTAATCATTGTTTTATGTTATTAAGTTGCGGGGTAGCTTGTTGCACTACAATAGGTCACTGGGGATCCAGAGCAAAGGTAAACTGGAGCTTCGCCAGTTCCTAGGTACCACAGAGTCCAGGCACCCAAGCCGGTGGCAGTCACAGGAAGAGTGAGACCCAAAAAAATCCATATGGGAAATATACGAGTGCCCAACAGGACTTGCCACCACTGCCCTTGATGCGGGGCACTACACGGCAGTGACAGCTCCCACTAATCCTGGCACTCAGTGCCCTCTGGCTGCAGCCGTGCTCTGGGCTTCCCGCGGTACACACGCGCAACCAGCAACCGTGGGCCTCTGGGTGCTCACGGGACAGATGTGGAAGCTGAGGCTCCTGCTGAGGCCTCATGGCCCTTGTGCTTCCAGAGCGCAGACTCGTAACCAGTGCCATGTGGACTCAACACCGCTCTAGAAGCCCATCAGGCTGCACACTGTCCCCTGCAACCCACCTCTCGCTTCCCTCAAGACTGAAGGGGTCTCACCTGCATAGTGCCTGGCACTGGCCACACCACAGGGACCCAGATTAGCTGCCACATGGTCACTCACTCATTCACAAATATTGGCTGAGCTCCCCCCTCAGCCATGCTGGTGCTGGGAACCGAGTCACCCTCCTAGCCCCACCCACCTGTGGAGCAGCGTCCTCCAGACTGTGCATGAGCAAAAATGGAGGGATTCTGGTATGTGTGGGGTCCTTGACAAAGTCCCTCTTGCCTCCCAGTAACCCAGCCATGACTGACATCCTGGGAGGAATCAGAGTCCTAGCAGCCAAGATCAGGGACAAGGCCACAGGAGAAAGCTCTCCTTCCCCACCTTCCACCCTGGATGCTCAGGACAGCCTGGGAAAGAGGGAGGGGATGGATACTTCCGTCCTCCATGCTCTGGGAAGCTCTTCTCCACCTCCTACATCCCACACCTCCTCCCAGCCCAGTGTCCTTTGTTACCCACTGCCCTTCTCTGCCCCTTCTCACTCAGAGCAGCAGAGACAAGTGCAAAGCTGCAGGCACTGGTCTCTGGGCTCCCCTCGCTCTTCATCTCTTGCACAGGGACACCTCAGAGCTGGCTCCTGTCCCTGACCTGGGAGCTGTAGGCTGTCGCTGGAGGGAGGCAGTCTCCTCTCTGCAGCCCAGTCCTCTGCAGGCCCCACCTGCAGCCCTTGGAGAAAGAAGCCAGTGTCCTCCCTGTCAGTGGAGATGTCCTACTAGAGGGAAAAGGTTTCCAGCTGCACCTGCCCTGGGCTGCACCAGGAAATCTCCTGCCAAGAGAAGGAGGGCTGGGTCTCCAGGGTCCGGCCTGTCTGAGACAATTTCACAGTCGAGTGCGTTGGAGGTTTTGTTCTTCTCTGAGGCCCAGGGTTGCCCCTGGAGAGGGAAATGCTTTCAGAAACTCTGGCCAGAGTAGGAGGGCACCTTGCATCTCAGGGCTCTCCTTAGACTTCCCAGAATGTCTGGGTTTACCTGTGTTTTGTTTTGTTGTTTTTTAAACCAGATCCCTGGCACACAGCAAGCACCTGGTGAGCATCAGCCTAGCAGGAGGACATGGCACTGCCCTGGGGGGATGAGAAACGGCACGGAGCAGGGCCCGGCCCATTCTCAGTGGTGAGAGAATTTGGTTGCGTGGATGCGGGAGTGAATCAAGGGCCCTCACTGCCTTGGTTTCCCTGCTGGACTAGCCTTCGCACAGAAGGCCTCTGGACCTTTCAGTGCCAGGCACTGCCCCTCCAGCGAGATACCACTAGATAATGCGGAAAGGCGACCTGCACTTGGGCCATGAACTCTCGTGGGGCACGAACCTGTTGATGCACTGGGGACGCGGGGCGACCCCTTTCCAGGGCCACACTCACTAGCAGACCTCGGCCTCGGAAGGCACACAGCCCTTTCACACCCACCAACTGTCTGGCTAGCTCTGCGGCTTTCTCTCAGCTGAAAAAGGCTCCTACCTATTTTCCATAAGGAAATCTTTGTAGCAATCCCAGCGGAAAAGTCAAAAGTTTGACTTGAAAAAAGAAGCTACTTCAAAAGCATTGTCAGAGCGAGGTGAGGGATCCTTGAAAATGCATACATTACAGGGGGCATCCGCTAATCAACCTCCAGGCCACCTCCAGTGGGGCCTCCGGCTGAGGGACGCCAGAGGGACACATGCCAACACACATCTGGGGAAGCAAAGTGGGGAAAACCCACATTGAATAAAAAAGTAAATTAGCGTGTTTATGACTTACTGCTTGGACTGCGTGTGTGCGTGTGTGTGTGCGTGTGTGTGTGGAAAAATGAAAGAAAAATGTAGAGGTTTTTTTTCAATAATAAAAAGGGAGTTGCTCTGCGGGGCCCCTAAAGCTTGTGAAAAATTAAACTCGACGGATTCAAACTGTCCTATTTCCACTTCAAAAGGGAAGAGGCACTGAGCTCTTCCCAACTTATCTTCAAACGCCCAGCACCCTAGAAAGTTTCTGCAAAAAAATAAAGGCTCCTGTTCCCCCAAGCGCTGTGCTGGTTACTGTGCCCACTGTCTCTCCCTCCACTAATTATACCCCTGTGAGTCTATTAATCAACTGGTAAATTATTTAGAGAGGCATGCGCTGTGTTCAGCTCCTACAAACACCATGCGGAAGGCTCACTGGCAGCGGGCAGAGGTCCCCCAGGGTCTCGCCTCGGCAGGAAGAGACTGGCAGCTCACCAGGCTGCGCTGCTGCAAACAAGAAGCAGCCCTCCTTCCCGCTCAGATGGGGAGATTTACTTCGTCTTTCAACTCAGCAACTCTTTGCAAGTTTTTAACAAAAGAGAAAAGCAGGTCTATTGTCGGATCTTTAGTGTGCATTTAGTGCTGAGAATATTAATTCCCCTAAAAAATGAAGCACTTGGGCTGGGCTCTGATCTGGGCCGCCTGGGACCTGGACCAGGGAAGAGCTCTGGTAGAGATTGCTGGTAACCACCCAGCTGTGCTCCGTGGTTCTGCCTGGGCGAGAACTCATTACCAGAGAGCGCATGAGTCAGGCTTCCAGTCCCTCGAGTCCCCTCCTCTCTGCAGGTTCTATTTAGGCCATGAGGGACCTTCTCCAGACTGGAATGTTTAGGAAATTGAGGGGTGTGCAGAGGGGCACAGGCAGTGCTCCATAATGATCTGCCTTCCACGTTCTCTTCTGCACACCAGGACTTTGGCTTTGGGAAAAGTTATCACACCAATTAAACGGTCGTGTTCACACCTGAATAGTTGCGCACGGAGAGTCTGGGCCTTCCTATCCGTGAACTGCTGTACTGCTGGTCAGGACAGGCAAGCTAGGAGGGCATTGTGATGAGGGGCCTTCCCCCATTCCAGGAGGGATGGGGGTGAGAAGAGCCAGAACCCACTAAAAGTCCCCTGCAGGGGTCACGTTTTGGCTGATGGGGACCTGACACTTCCACCACGTTCTGAGCACACTCTAGAGGGGCTCGAGATGAGCATCTTACAAGTGTAGAGCAAAGACTTAAACCAGCAAGGACAAGAATAGCCTCTGGCTGGTTTTAATCGCATCCCTGGGTAGCCAAGCTCCAGAGGAAGACCAAGCAACCTGCAAGTACCCTAATGATTATGGAAACCGAGTGGCTCCTCCCCTTGATTTTGGAGAGCAAAATATTCTGCCCAGACCCCAGGTGCACACGTGCTCGGAGGCTATCGGCACCAACAGCCTCACTTCAGCTGATGAAACGGCTGAGGACTTGTTTCCCCAAAGGCCCCAAATCGCTTTGGCTTGTGCGTTACCCAGGAACAAGTGACAGGAACTTTCCAGTGAGGAAGGCTGCATGATTTAAGCTCAACCTGCTGGTCCTATGCAGACCAAACCCCCACTGACGGTGCTACAGGTGGCCACATAAAGAAGACCTCATGGAACCCTGCGGAATAAATTTGTTCTGTCCACTGCAGCTCAAGTCAAGATGAGTTCAGGAGGGCGTGCCTATATATTTCAAAATCCAGGGCACAGAATAAGTATCTCCCCGTCCCTCTGTCCATAGTATCATCACCAAGAGCCTGGGATCAAGAGATTGAAGATGAGCTAAGATGGGGTCCCGGAGTCCTTTGCCTAGAAAATGTGGAAGTGAAAACAGCACAGTTATTAATTCTGCTGCTGATTCCAAGGAGGAGGTGTTGGCAGCACTCACGAGGACAAAAGATACCCGGGTCGTAGAGGTCACAGCTGGGACTCAACAGCAGAGGCCTGGTGGGGGAGTAGGAGGAGGGGGTTCACTGCGGGGGATCTGGATCTACTCCACCAAGCAGTGGGGGTGATGAGGACCACCAGCCTGGCACGGGGCACAGCAGTAACAGAACGGCACCTCTGGGGCACGCAGCTCCAAGTGGATAGCTGGGGCAGGAGCCTGCCACTCCAGGGATCCCACCATTGTGAAAAGTGACCAGGAGACAGCAGCCCAGAGCACGGGCAGAGTCCCCATGGAGGAGACCTAATATCCAGAGGGGCCCAGGAAGTGCCCACATTGTCTGGTCTGGGGTTGCTGAGGGATGGGCAGCTGGACTGTGGTCTGCTCAGGTGGTGACAAGTGTCAGCCCTCCGACTGAGGTCTCTCCGGCCTTATAATACCCTTCTCCACCAGCCACACTCCCTGCACCATGTAGGCTACTGTAGGGAGGGGTTTGGTGCTCTCCTAGGCGCTCAGGAAAGCCACCGGTACCATGGACAGAGATGCCCTAAATGCACCGAGGATTGGGAGAGAGAAATCTGAGATGCCTCAGTGGACACCCAAAGGAGACAGGGAAGCAGCCATACCTCTTCCATAGCAGCCTCCCTCTTCTAGAAGTTCTAAAGTCTAGAGGATGCACCCAACAAGTGTCCTTGAATGTTCTGGATGGACCTTCTATCCTGGGGTGTTGTGGGGAAAACCTCCTTCCACTTCTGCCTCCATTTTGTCAGCAATCTTCCAGGGCCATCTCCCTGTCCCCACCAGTATGTGGCCATGCATTGGGTGGCTCTCCCCAGACCTGGCCTTGGAGGGTATGTTTGGAAGCCCAACCATGGTCTCGGATCCCAGCCACAGCTCCATGTGATGGCCTCAGCCCATGGCACACTTGATGCTCCAGGGACTGTCTCCTCATGAGCTCAGAACACAGGATGTGGGGAAGGGACAAGGTCATTTACCGCTCAGAATCTGAGCAGGTGCACCCAGGGGTTGGGGGACCCTGAGTCACAGATGTCATTGGTACTCTAGGCAAGAAGCTGGACAGCCTCTATCAGGCCACCGACAGCAGTTATTCAGAAAAAAGGAAGGCTGTGGTTGGCTGGGTGAAGTCACTGCTCAGTGGGACCTCCTTCTCAAACCCGAGTTCTGCAGAGAATCATTTAAATGCTCTCCCTCTCTTCAGCCAGTGGCTGGGTGGTCCCTGCCAAGTCTGGGTGGTGCGGGGCTCCTCCCTGGCCAGCCGGGAGCTCTGGTTTTCTCTGCAGCATCTCCACATCCCATTAATGAGACCCTGTTAGTGGTTATGAATGTAAACGCATTCTTTGTTATCCCGGCGAGATCAGGATTAGCAAGATGACAGGATTTATTGCTTCTGTTAGGAAGATATGATACTGGTTGTTGTTGTGTCTTTAATTCTGTAGGAAGAGCAAAAGTATAGAGCTACAGAGTCTAAACAAACACAGAGCCATGGAAGAAGAAAAGCACAAAACAGTGAAGATGAAAGCTACTCCAGGCTCTCCAACCTCCCAGGAAACACAAAGGTGCGCTCTGTCTCCTTGGTAGTCACCAAAAGAGCAAAACCCAAACAAACCCAAACCCTCTGTACCTGGACCGCCACTGGATGCCCTGGGTTTGTTCTTGGTGGTGGGTAGGTTGAGCCAGCTGTGCATAAGGCACAGATGGGCCCAAGGAAATTCACTTCCGTCTCTATAAAGGCAAGAACGAGCGCTTGTTCCCATTCACCTCGCAGAGGCCGATTGGGGAAGTGAGAACTGTGGGGCCTACACCCGATGTCCATTAGGCTGCGCCACTGCACGTGCCCAGCACCCTGGGGGGCTTCCTGGTCAGATGGCGATGAGCACAGAGGAAGAAAACTAGAAGGTCAAGTGCTCATGACCTGAGAAAGAACCAGATCAACACGCAGTGTGACCTCCTCCAGGACCACAGCACTCCCAGACATCTGAAAGCTCAGGGCCGTGACATGCCACCATTCCCTATGATAGCTAAAATCCCACAATCTCATGATACGATTTGAAATATATAAATAAAACATAGCATGTGGGTATACATAAGTTAATGGAAAATTTAAACAACACTAATATGCAAAGAGCATCTACAAACCAATTACAACAAAAATAGCTTAATTGAAAAATGGTGGCTAAGGGTATTGACCAATGGCAGAGCACTTGCCTTGCAAGCCTGCATTTGACCCCCAGCACTGAAAGAAAGAAGGAAAGAGCAAGTGAAGATAAATATAGGTCAGTAGGCCAAGGCCACAGAAGGGCACCTCACAAGATGAAATCCACCCTGACGGTCTCATCAGAATATGCTCAACCTTGCTGATACCACTAGTAATCAAGAGGCCACAATTAGAAACAAATAGATTTTGGGGCTGGGGCTGCAGCTCAGTGGCCAAGCATGTGCCTAATATGGGCTCTGGGTTCCATCCTCAGCACCACAAAAACCCAAAACCAAACAACAACAAAAAACAATGTTGGTCAAAAACAAAATTTTTTTGCACTTAACAGATTGTAAGGATTCAAGTGATTAGTTATGGTCGGCAGAATAATGCTCTCCCAGTCCCAAAGCCCCTGGTACTTGTAAATAAAAGGCCTGTGGTGAGAAAAGAGATTTGCAGATGTGATTAAATCTGGCTCTTGAGACAGGAAGCTGTCCTGGACCATTTGGGGAGGGTCCGTACATGAAGGAGGCAGGAAGTGTGAGTCAGAGGGGATGTGACAAGAGGAGGCTGGCTTTCAGGTAGAAGAGGTGGCAGGAGCTGGGAATGCCGGTGGCCTCTAGGACCTGGAAAAGGAGGGAAACGTTCTTCCTTGGAACCTCAGGAAGGGGCACAGCCCTGACAACACCCTGGCGGGAGGGCTTCTCACCTCCAGAACTATAAGAACAAATTCCTGTTGTTTCAAGTTATAGTTAATATAGCAGCAACAGCAAACAAGTGCCTGTTGGCACCTAGAGACTGCAAAGAAGCAGGCATGTGCCACCATGGGCGGGGGCATCAGGGCAGTACTGCATGACCTCATTGTTCCTGGGCATGACCTGGGATCCAACCCATCCATCTATCCTGAGATAACCAGGGACATGTCCAGACCTGCGCTGGTGCTGGAGAAAGCTATGTGCCTCCACCAGGAGCATCAGCACAGCCACTGCCACTGTCCTGGGCAGCACCGCCCTGTGGCGCCCCTCTGGGCATCGCGCATGCACACTCCAGCCGGTGCTCATGACGGTCCCTGCTCGTTGCAGGGATCCCTGTCTCTCTCCATCTCACCAGGGAAGCCAGGGCTTCCAGAAGGGCACGGCGGTTTCTTGGGGCCACACAGCTGGTGGGGGCAGCGCTGGAACTGGAACCAGATCGGGAAGCGCCAACACACGACTGGTCTTGTGCTGCCTGCCACCTCCACGTCATTCTGGGTGTCCCTCAGTGACTTGGGAACAGGCCATCTCTGACCTACCCCCGCACGGATCAAGGGGTCTCATGGGTCTTCCTCTGCCCACTGGAGCTTCACCCTGGGGACCAGGACACCTTGGGAGAGCCAGGGCGGGATGTCTCCCTCAGGCAGCTCAGCCGACGGCTGGGAGCAGGCAGCCTGTCTCCTCATTAGCTACTCTGCCTAGAAAGTGGCAGGAGAAGGCAGTGGAACCCTGTTGGCAAACAGCCAGTTGGCACAAGCGCTGCCTGCAGGGTGGCAGCTTCACAGACCTCGATTTTCTCCCTCCCTTTCCCTCTTTCCGTCTTTCTTTCTTTGTTACTGGGGATCGAATCCAGGCCCTTGAGCATGCTATGCAAGAGCTCTTCCACTGAGCAACATCCCAGCTCTTTTTAAATTTCATTTTTGAGATGGGGTCTCAGATACCGCTGCCAGGCTTGCCTTGAACTTGCGATCCTCCTGCCTCAGCCCTCTTAGTGTCTGGGATTATGGGTGTGTCCACCAGGCTTGGGATTGGTTCTCTTTGTGACAACCACACATTCATGTCAGACGTGATTCCTGAACTTGCACGACTGTGTGGAAGCACCACGGTGCTCGTGCAAGAGACATAAGGGTGCGTGGAAAATGCACCGCCCCAGGGAGGACACTGGGGTTTCCCAAAATCTGGCCACGAGCTGACTCTGTGTCCTGAGCAGCTCGGTGCCCTCTGTGCCTCCTCAGTGTCCTCGGGAAGCTGAGCTAGAATGAGCTTGGTGTCGTCCTTCCTTGGGGTCAGATTCAGAGTACTCTCAGACTACAGATGACAGGGGGGATCTGGAAAGATTATCCAGTCCTCCTGCCCCACCAAGCCCCTGAGGACCAGTGGCCTGTCCACCCTGGGACTGGGCTGTCCTCACACCTGCAGAGCCCTCTGCACCTCCTGCCCCTGGCTGCCGATTGCTGCTCGCCATGCAGTGAAGGGCCCAGGAGGCTCTGCAGCTTCTCCCAGCTCTCCATGTTCTCAGCTTTGAGAAGTAAACCTTCTTGAGAAACAAGAACCTTCTAGACCACCATCACCAGTGATGACCCACCATATCTACAAACACCTCACTGAGGAACTGGCCCCGGGCCTTTCCCTACATGAATGCCCAGTTGTCATTTCCCAGTTGTTTTCCCCCCTTGAACCCCCAGTGCTCAGAGCACTGAACGCAGAGCAAGTTCTCTCTGCAGCCTCAAGGCAGGGGCAGGTAGCGGGACGCCTGGCCTACCTGCCACCTTCTTTTCCAAGAAGGACCAGATGATCTCGCCAATTTTTGATTTGTCTGCCACCGTCTCTTTCAGCAGTTGCCCACAGCACACTGATGGAGAGAGGGACAGAAAGGCACTCGTTAAACTTCAAATAGAAGGAAGAAGGGGGAAAGGACCCCCCGTGCAGGGCTGACTTCTTGGGGTGCTCTTCTGCATATGGCTGTGTGTCCGCAGCAAAGTCAGTGTCAGGAAGCAGCTGGAAAGGAGAAGAGGAGGAAGATAGGGAACGAGGGGAATGCACTTGGCAAAGAACACATTAAACGTGGCCAAGGTGGGGCTGGGCTGGGCTCAGTGGTGGAGCGCTTGCCTGGCGCGTGCGAGGCCCTGGGTTCCAGCCTCAGCACCACGTATAAATGAATAAAATAAAGGTCCATCATCATGTAAAAAAATTATTTCAAAAATACATAAATAAAATAAACGTTTAAAAAACACATTTTTTAAAAATGTAGACAATGTGGGAAGATACTAACAAGGGCGTCCTAGACAGGGAAGCTCCTGCAGGGCTGGGCCGCCCTGGAATTCCTGAGTGGAACTTGCCGCTCTCTGGTGGCTGTTGAGGATTAACATTCGGGGGGAGGGGGAATGTCGGGGGGTGGGAGAATGCTCATCTCTGACATGACCACACGGGGGGCGGGGATGGTGTCTCCACAGCCCTTCTAGTCTGAAAGGTGTTCCAGGAACGGTGGGTCCACAAAAGGTGGCTGATCGATATGCCAAGTGGGCTTAGCCATCCTTGAAAGGCCACGCTGGAGTGAGTGCACTGTCCACGCACCCCACGGCAGCTGTGGTCTTTTCCATCCACTCCACTGTGTCTCCGGCCCTGGGCCATGGCTGACATGTGGGAGAGGCTGGGTGACCTGTGCCAGGTGAACAAGCACCGCACCCATCTCCTGGGTTAGGAAAGCCCTTAACAGCCGGAGCACCAGTCTTAGGCTGTGTCTTCACAGTTGTTAGCTGCGCAGCCTTGGTTTCCTAACCTTGAGGGTTGCGGAGTCCTCTGCCTCTACTAAAGCCAGGAACCATCCTAAAATTAGCTGGATGACATGATGTTTATGATGAGGACCATTACAAAGATTTAGTCCTTAATGATGACATGCTCCATTCCCTGCACAAAGGACAGCAGGGATTTTTGTCCTGAGTGGTAGGTGGCTTCGCCAGGAAAGAGACAAACAAGAACAAGGGCTGGTGGGAGTCGTTGCCATGGGCCACGCAGGGGCCGTTTGCTTGGTCTTATTTGGTTCCCTCAACAGCCTGATGCTTTGATAAAGAAACTGAGGCCCGGAGAAGGGAAGTAAGCCGTTTCTGGTCGGAGAGCCAGGAAGTGCCAACACTGGGAGGCTCGCCCAGGTCTGAACGACATCGAGAAGGCCTCTGGTTCCGGCCACAAACGAATAACAGGTGTCGTATCTGCCTCTTCTCATAGAAAGCTATGCAACTGAGAGAATACACAAAGCGACTATTTTCGGCACTGGATGACATGTGGCTGTGACCTTGAGAGGGAAGACACACAATGTGAGCCCCACAGTCACCCTGGATTTCTACCTGTAGGCACTTCTCAAACCGCAGCACAGAAGCAGGACCCAAACAGAGCAGCAGTCTCTTCGGGTGGAAGAAACAGAGATTGGAGTCTGGGACTCTGAGAGTTGGAATCTGTGGAACAAGCTAAGGAGGGAGCTATGCACAGAGGTTCCAGAAATCTGCATGGAGCTTGTTGAAACTTTGGTCAATACAAAGCCACATGTGTAGAGTGAGACTCCACGAGGCCTGGAGAAGAAAAGCTACTGGGAAGCTGTAAAGGGAATGGAAATTCAGTGCTGGGAAATGGTGGCATTCTGACAGCCAAAATGAGTCCTTGCCGAAGACCCCAGGAACTCAGCAGAGACTCCAGAAAGATCACACTTTACCCATAAGATGTTCTAGCCCTATATTGAGAACTCTTCGAGCCCTCATTTAAAAATCCTCAAAATTTGCTTCAGTGGGATCAAGTTGATCTTCCAGTAAATTAACTGCCTGTTAGAAGCCAATTCTTTTAAATTCAAAATTCTTAAAGCAGAAGCACACAATCAGACCATCAGCCACACAAGCACCACAATGTCCAGCAAATAAACAAAAACTGCTTGACATACAGAAAACCAGAAAAAGGCCAGCCTCTATGAGGAGAGCACAGAGGCCATAGAACCAGAGCAAGAGATGGCGCAAGATCAGAATCAGTGCACCAAGATGGGCATGGTTCGGGAAACTGAGGCAGGAAGATCACAAGTTCAAGGCCAGCCTCAGTAACTTGGTGAGGCCCTCAGCCACTTGGTGAGACCCTCAGTAACTTATTGAGATTGTCTCAAAACTTTAAAAAAACATTGTTTTTAAAGAGCTGGAGATGTGGTTCAGTGGTTAAGCACCACTGGGGGGGGGAGAAGAAGAAGAAGGAGAAGGAAGAAGAAGAAGGAGGAGGAGGAGGAGGAGGAGGGGAAGGGGAAGAAGAAGAAGAAGGAGAAAAGAATTGGTACATCAAGACTGTGAAACAGTAATTATAAATATAGCTAAAACTTTAAAGGAAAAGATAGTTAAAATGAGCGAGCAGATGGGGAACCTCAGCAAATAAATAAAAACTATAAAACTAGAACCAGACAGAAATTCGGGAACTGGAAAATACAAAATCTTACATGGAAAGAATCACTGGATGAGCTGCAGTAAATCTAGAGGCAAGAAAACAAGCAATGGAGGTATTCGAAACTGAGCAAAGGGCAGGAGAAAGGTCTGGGATGTAAGACAGTCATCTGTTAGGCAGTCCAACATCCTGGCCACCGGAGTCCCAGAGAACAGGGGGTGAGGGCATAAGCATATGTCAAAGACTAACAGCAGGAGAATTTAAAAACTTGATGACAAGTATATCCAAGAATCTTTGAGACTAAGAAGAATAAGCACAAAGTGAGCCACGCCTTCATACACTGTAGTCAGACTGCTAAAAGCTAAAGAGAAAGAGAAAATCCTAAAAGCAGCCTGAGGGGGAGGAAAGATGCCTCATATACAGAGAAACAAAGATTAAAAAACTGCCTCTGAGTTCTCATCAGAGGAGATGCAAGCCAGAAGACAATGGATGACATTGCCAAAGTGCTAAGGGAAAAAAAAAAAAACTGTCAAAATAGATCTTTCAAAAGTGCAGGTAAAATGACGACATTTTCAGACACACGAAAGCTGAGAGAATTTGTCACCAGCAGACTTTGACTAAAAGAAATATTAAAGGAAGTTCTTTGGGCTGCAAGAAAATGATACCAGATGGAAACTTGGATGTACGCCAAGGAAGGAAGAATGTTAATAGGTGGGACAGAAAGTCTCCCCTCCTATTTCTTTACTTCGTTTAAAGACAAATGACTTTTAAAAACAAAAATAGTCATAACATATTGTAGAGTTTATAGCATTAGAAGGAAAATGTAGGGTGGCGGCAGCATGAAGGACAGCTGTGTGTGGATGGAAGCACAGCGCTGGAGGTCTTGTGTCACCCGTGAAGAGGTGCAAGGGTCACCTGGGGACCAAGCCTAGGGCACACATGCAATCTCTAGAGCAACCACTAAGGAAAGCAGAGGGACAGGCCTTAGAGGGCAACTGCTCAAATTAAATGGATTACTACAGCTAGTTGGTTAGTCCAAGGACAGCAGGAAAGAAGAATCAAGAACAGATGAATCCCAGCACTTTGGGAGGCTGAGACAGGAGAATCGTGAGTTCAAAGCCAGCCTCAGCATTGGTGAGGCGCTAAGCAACTCAGTGAGGCCCTGTTTCCACATAAAACACAAAATAGTGCTGGGGATGTGGCTCAGTGGTCGAGTGCCCCTGAGTTCAATCCCTGGTACCAAAAAAAAAAAAAAAAAAAAGAACAGACGACACAGACAGAAAACAGAAACCAAGATGGCAGAGGCGCAACCCACCATGTGAAAATGACTTTAAATGGAAAGGGACTAGACCCTTCAGCTAAAAGACAGAGAATGTCAGATCGTATTTTTAAAAATAGCAGATCCCCAGTATATGTTGTCTACGAGGCTCGTATTTGAAATATTAAGATACAGGTGAAGATAAGCCACATGAACACTGATCACAAGGTTAGACAGCCACAGTGTAAGACCAAGTGGACTCTACAAATATGAATATTAACAGAGAGGTAGAAGAATATTTCCCAACAATAAAAAGGTCATTTCATTAAAAAGATATAACAAGGCTTAATGCACATGTACTGAACAAAGTACATGAGGCAGACACTGGCAGAAAACAGACATCCACAATTAGAATTGGAGATTTTAACCCATCTCTTTCAGTCAGTGAAATCATAAGTCTAGAGAAAGTCATTCAGGACCTGGAAGGTCTGAACAACCCTGTCAAACATCTCATCCCAACTGACATTTACAGACCACGCTATCCAACAACTTCAGGATCCTTGTTTTTTCTCAAGTGCACATGGGATTCACCAATAAGACCACATGCTGGGCCATAAAAAGTGTCAATAAGCTTCAAAGGATTAAAATTAGATAGGGCATGCTCTTGATAGCAATAGAATTATAAACCAGTAAGAAAAAAACAATTTGGGAAAAAATATCCAAATATTTGGAAACTAAGCAGTGCACTTCTAAACAATATACATGTGCAAAAAAGAGACCACAAGGGAAATTAGAAGGGGTTTTTGGTCTTTGTGTGTGTGTGTGTGTGTGTGTGTGTGTGTGTGTGTCAGGGACTGAACCCAGAGGCACTCTACCATTGAGCCACAACTCCAGGCTCTTTTATTTTTTTATTTTTGAGACGGAGTCTCACTAAATTGCTTAGGGCCTTGCAAATTGCCAAGGCTAGCCTCAAACTTGCCTCAGCCTCCTAAGTCGCTGGATTACAGGTGTTTGCCACAGGTCAGGAAATATTTTTAACTGAATGATAAAGAAAACAAAGTAGCCTAAATTGGGGTGAAGCCAGAGTAGTGTTCAGAGGGAAATGTGTAACCACAGTTGCTCAGTGAGGAAAGAGTGACTAAGGCCCTCCCCACGCCATCTTACTCAAGCACACCCTCTGAAGAAAGTGCTAGGCCAGTTTCCTCTCTACCAGAGGCTCTGTTATGGTGTGAATGTGATGCGTCCCTAAAAGCTCATGTGCAAGACAGTGCAAGAAGGTCTAGAGGAGAAATGACTGGATTATGAGAGTCTCAACCCAATCAATGAATTAATCCCCCGCCGGGATTAATCGAGTGGTGACTGAAGGTGGGTGGGTGTGGCTGCAGGAGGGGGTCACTGGGGGCATGCCTTGGGGTGTATGTCTTGTATCTGGCAAGGGGAGTCCCTCTGCCTCCCTCTGCCACACGCTTCGGCCCTGACGTTCTGCCTCCCTTCGAGCCCAAGGAATGGAGCCAGCTTTCTATGGACTGAGACCTTCGAAGCCATGAGCCCCAAATAAACCTCTCCTCCTCTAAAGTTGTTCTCGTCAGGTCTTTCAGTCACCGCAGGAAAAAAAAAAATGACTAAAACAGACTCGAAGCCGAGGAATACAAAAAATAATTATGACTGTGGTCAAAATGGTCACTAAGGCAAGTGTCTTCCTGCCATGGGCTTTGCTGAGGACTTTGAAGGAGAAATAGAGGGCACGTGAGAAGCAGCAGGGCCTCGCCCAGCGTGGCCTATCCCCTGCCCCAGCCTGCATCTCCCTGCACGCTTTAGCTCGCTGGCTTCCTCCACACCAGTCCTCTCTGTGTATCCAGTAAGTGCGCTGCGTGCGGTAGGCACCTGATGGGTGATGCTGATATTAATCTAATGAATCCCTCATAGTTGATTCTGATTAGAAAATTCCTGCTTGTTGTAAAACTAAATAGATGAGCGCTGGGATACACCACTCTGCAGAGACAACGCCCCCTGTAGGGATGTTCCTTCAGATTTTGCGTGTGGATAGACCCACGAGCTTTTTTTTTTTTTTTTTAACCAAAATGAGATCCTCTCATAGACAGGACTGAGTGACCTGCCTCCCACCCCCTCTTCCAGCAAGACATCACAATGTCACATCACCTTACGAGTTTCTTTTAGCAGGGTTTGAAGATGCCGCTTGCTTTCCTCATGCAGGGAACACTGCAGTAAAATCAAACCCTAGGTGTGAATCACAAGCCAATGGATCTGCACTTGACCGTCTTAGTCGGGAGTGGCTTTTTCCTTTCAAAAAGTTGTCCGCATTTCTATTCCCACCTATTATAAAAGGGGTCTTTCGACAGGCTTGGCAGGCTCAGTGCTGGGTGGCTTGCTTGTTTGGAGGTGTGCTCCTCTTAGAGCTCCCTAAGTGGAGACTGGGATCACACCCCGTGGCCCCAGGGGAGCAGGCAGTGCCTGCAGCCCTGGCTCCCACAGGCTTCTGCAGAGAGCCCTGAAGGACACAGTGCTCTATCCCTTAGGTCCCTTCAACTGGTTCCTCAGATCATCAAGTGCTCAATTATCTAGAGTCCCACGAGGAATCTTCACTACAAGCATCACGAACATTTCTATTTTCATTTTTGGAAAAGTCTAGGCAGGTAATATCATCTCCTCACAATTGATGAGCTGAAAGCAATGTAAAATTAAAAAGCACCCCTGGACGAGTGTCGCTCGCAGCAGGCGGTGCTGAGGCAGGCCGGTGCTGGCCAGGCACTCCCGGTGCTCCCAGGTCCTTGTCACCACCTCTCCTGTCCTTCCCATAGGTGAGTGAGACACTTGAGAAGCCTGTGTGCGCAGCCACAGGGAGAGCAGCTCATCCTCAGCCAATGAGCTGACCACCACCATCCTCCCGTCCCGACCCGTCCCTACCTACTCCTGAAGATTTCATCTTGTAATACTCTTAATATGTAAAATTGAAAGAAGGAATAATCTGAATAATTCCATTTTTCTAAAAAAGGTCAATGCAGCTGGGTGCTGTGGCGCATGCCTGTAATCCCAGCAACTCAGGAGGCTGAGGCAGGAGGATCACAAGTTCAAAGCCAGCCTCAGCAATTTAGGGAGGCCCTAAGCAAGTTAGAGACACCTTGTCTTGAAACAAAAAATAAAAAGGGCTCAGATGTGGCTCAGTGGTTAAGCAACACTGAGTTCAATTCCTGATACAAAAAAAAAAAAAAAGTGGATGCAGAAAATTTTTCCACACTAACCAAATCTGCAGAATAACTGTTCAGTTCTCCCTCTTGATTTTACAGGTATGACTTTTGTCCTTGATTCCTGGCTAGTCCCTGAAGCTTTGGAATTTCAAGTCGAAGGAAACCTAATTGAAAAGCATTTTTATTCCAAATGTGATTCTTTTGGGGTGCTATATGTATGAATATGTTTGTGCGTGTGTGTTTTCTGTATAGATCTGTATGGTGTGAATGTATAATTTGGGGGTGTGCATATACATATTTATAAATCTGGGGTGCAGGTCTCAGGTTCTCTTAGTATATAAAGCAGAGGTATTGCAGGCTGTGGAGCGTGGGGGTGGCGCCTTCATCTCCCTCCAGCCCCACACTGTACCTCCTCCTTCCTAGCCCTTGATCCTCCTGAACACAGGCCGCCATTCCAAGACCGCCTGGGACCACCTTGGCAAAGACCTGGAGAGCTGATTTCAATATTTTCTCTCCTCCTGGTAAAATATTTATTGAAACTGTGCAGAGCGAGAAGCCTTCTTCTGGTTCAGAAATTGTTTGCCTGTAAACACACTGACCTGGGTTGGGGGAGTGGAGCGAGACGGGAGCAAATAAATAAGCAGCAGATGCCTATTAGGCGCTGAGGCTCCCGGTGAGCCAGCCCGCGGGGCTGCAGGAGAGCTCCTTGGGTGGACGGCACAGAGAAACCAGCGCGCCAAAGGAGATGAAAAATGATGACTAGAAAATGTTCCGGCTCTTTGGGCTGTGGACATGTTTTTGCTGGTTAATGTCTTTATGGCAGTATTCTTCAGGAGGAAAAAATCTTATCCCTGTAAAGATGGACTAACTGGAAATTGTTCAGAGCACAGAGCAAGAAAGAAAATTGATATGGATTCATCCTGCTCACCCACCAGCCCATAAAGTGAGGATGCTTGGGGGCAGAGGCAGAGAAAGCTCTAGAAGCAGTGCTACTTCTGGGCACTCACCGTTGACAAGGCCATATTTTTGGGCCAGGAGGCCAGCCTGCAGGCTCTTCCCGCTGCCCATGGGCCCCAGCAGCAGCACCCTCGGGGTGAATGGGGCATTGGATCGATGGCCACTTTGGACGAAGGTCAGAGCTGGAAACAGAAATGAGGATAATAAACCCACAGACCCTAAAGAAAGGGAAGCCAGCTCATGACCCCTCTGCTGCGGCTCCTTCCGTGGCCATCATTATTTCTCTCTTTTACAGCACCACAGAAACCCTCTGTGCGTCTGACATGTAGCCAGGGAGAAGCAGCGGGGGAAGGAACTGTGCACCAAGGTGGGGGGGGGTAGGAAACCAAGTGCCCTTGGGGACTGCCCTGGAACTGCACTAGAGCCAGCACAGGTGGCTTGCCTCAGGGTGGAACTGGGGCTGGGTGTGCTGCAGGGGGAGGTTGGCTCTGGCATGTGACAGGTTTCCAAACTCATCCCGGCTGAGTCTCTAACCTCAAGCCCTGGGCCCAGGCTGGTCCCCCAGGGGAGGTGCCTGCTGGCTTTCGGCTGGATGTCAGACTCAGGCTTTGATAAAGGCATCAGGCTGTGCAGGAGCCTAGTGTGCAGGGACTTCTAAAGGACTTGGGAATTGATGGAGAATAATCTGTGCAGCTGCACTCCAGTGACACCAACTTTGTTGCAATCTCCAAAGAGGTGGTGATGAAACAGGAGCAGGAGGGCAGAGATGCACAGCCCGGGTCAGGGCCGTGCCCCTGGCATTTGATGAACAAAGAGGTGGAGAGGCAGGGCTGAGCATTTCTGATGGCAAGACGCGCACCATGGAGGCTCTGGATGCCAAGAAGTCATGGAGAAAAGCCACTGAACATCAAACTCAAGTGGCCACCTCCCACTCAAGCACACAAGAGGGGAGCTCAGAGAACAGGCAGATGGGGCTGGGAAGGGCAGGCTTCTGGGCTGCACCAAGGAGCTGCCCGCTGAAGGGGCCACCGACTTGTGCCAGCCCCCAGGGCCAGCCTTTATAATAGGGTCTCCTCCCCCACCTCTCCTCCCGCAGTGGCATCAGCCTGTCCCTGCAGTGCCAGCCATGGGACCCTGCCTATCACCTGTGTTAATGCCCAGGGGATTCTGTCCTAGGCAAAGGGCTGAGCCAGCATGCCAGATTCAGGAATGTGCCCCCAGGAGCCATTTAGGGTATCCCCATCTGGGGTTTCTCAGCCTCAGCATATGGGCGTTGAGGCCAGGTGGCTCTTTGTTGTGGGGCGTCCTGTGCACTGTGAGATGTTGAGAGGCAACCCTGGCCTCCACCCACGAAGTGCCAGAAGCACAATCCCACGCTGTGCAACCAGAGACTGCCTTCAGACACAGTCAAATGTTCTCCCTTCGGAACCTGGGGACACTGGGACAGAATTGCCCTAGTGAACAACGCTGGACTTGTTTGGGGATTATTTTGTTGGATGGATCATCAGAGACATCACCATCCCCTCCTTAGAACAAATGGCACAGGAAAGTCAAAGCTGGCTGTCTTGGAGCCCAGGTCATCACCATCACCATCACAGCCAGCTCGTGTCCACTGCTAAGCTGAGCACTCTATAGGTACTATCTCAGTGGATTGGCCCACAACCCATGAGGCAGGTGTCATTCTTGTCCCATTTTACAGATGAGTCAATTGGGCTCAGAGACAAGGCGGATTTGGAGCAGCTCTCCAAACCCACCAGCATGGGCACCACTTCCAGGCTGAGAGCCTGAAGCCCAACCAAGGGGCTCCAGCAAGGCGCTCCTCCTCCAGCCGGCCATGATGCAGCGCTTCTCAAAAGCACAAATGCTACAGGCGAGGCACCATGCTTACAAATGATGCTTAATTTACAGTAAATAACTAAGTTAATTAAAAGTAATGATCCCCCAGACAGTGTCGACATCTAATTATTCTTTTTAAGAAATATGTGGTTGCTGGGTACACTGCAGAGATTAAAAAAACAGCACAGAGAGAATTCTGCATTCCAATTTTCAATTTATCTCTCCGCATTATTAATTAATAATAATTAATATTCAGACACATTTTTATTTACAATTCCAGGCATGAATTCTTTATGAACAATCATATGAACTTTTAAATTTAATTAAGTAATTTGGAAGTAATTAATGTGTAAATTCAGCATCATGGCATAAGATAAACGAGGCAATGTTTATCTTAAGAGCGCCGTGTTTGCTACTAAAGACCCTTTCGAGATGTAAAAGCACTGGAAAATTATAAGCCTGGCATTTCTGAAAGCAGCGTCATTTTCCAGACACCCGCCTGCGGCTGGTGGCACTTCCAGATGGCATGGCTGTCAGAGCAACTGCAGCAGGACAGGGTGGCAAGAGGGGCGGCGGGGAGCACCGGAGCTCGAACCAGATCTCGTCAAGATGAACCTTTCTTTAAGGAGACCTGAGGGAGCAGGTGAGCCAGGATGTCACCAGCCATCAAGTGTCCTCAATATTGTGTTGAGAGTTTATTGTGGCGAAACAGACTAAATGCCTTGTTTCCCCGGAGTCGGTGGAAGGGGATAACTGGGTTTTTGAGACAGTGCCACTTGGGAAGGGCACTGAGCGCTTCCTCCACCAGCCACTGGGCTCTGGGTGTGGACACACCATTGTGGACCCTGCTCCTGGGAGGAAGGCACCTTATGAATGGCAAGCCTGAGGCTCAGGGTGTTAAGACTGATACCAAAGGCTGCAAAGCCACGCGTGCTGGGCGAGGGTTTGACACACCGGTGGCACCAGCCGCTCAAGCGCTCCTCCCCTGGTCACGTGGGCCACCGCAGCCCACTTCTCGAGATTGCATTTGAACCTCTGCTGTGGCCGTGGATGGCAGCGCGGTTCCAAGAGCAGGACTGCTCGTCCCTGCTCTGAACAGACGCACTACACCTCACTGTGGTTGTGGTAGTGGGTTTTTCTTCTTTTTCCCCCCTTTTTGCGGTGCTGGGGGCTGAGCCTAGGGCCTCACACACCTGGCCAGGCTCCACCACTGAGCCACGCCCAGCCCTGTGTCCTGCTCTTCAAACAGTTCCTCTTCCCCCTCCTTTAGGGTCAGGTCCAGACTCTGCAACCCCGCTCCTCACCTCTCCTCCTCGCACCTCCATCACTGTGGACTCTCCCATGGACTGGAGACATGACCACGTCCAAGCAGGACACTGACGGTGGCCACAGTTTCCCCATGGGGCCCTTCAGGGACCCTGTACACACACGCTTCTGGGAAGGGGAGCTGGACATCTATGACTTGACTCCTGGGGTCCCAGGCACCTCTTGGCCACTGGCTGCTGCCAGATGGAGTGGGCAGACATGCATAGTGGACCTGGCCCCAGGCCGGTGCCCAGGGTGGAACTTCCCGTTTGTGTTTACCCTGGTAGAAGACGTCTACACATGGCTGGTCGGCATTGATGGTCTTCAGGATTTTGGGGTAAGAAGGAAGGATCCTGATGATGTTCCTGTGATATACCAGCAGTTTCTGAGCTGTCTCCAGCTCTGAGATGCCCTCTGGCTCTATCAGACGGTTCTGGACTTCAAGTTCAGGGGGCCAGTCAAAGGTGGTGTGATAGATCTCTGCACAGAAAGAGGAGCAGTTACAACCACACACCCAGGGCTGCCAGGGCCGCTGCTGTGCTTGGCTAGGATGCTTGCCGCCCTGGAGGCCACAGCCCGTGGATTGCAGGGCTGGGGTAGGGGGTTGACTGATAGCCACAGGGCCTGTGACCGCCGGGCCTGCTCTTATTAAAACAAAGATAAGAGTCGCCCAGGGTAAAGGTGCTATGAATTTCTGAGCACTGAGCCTGTGCCTGGCTGACAGGCCCACAGATCCTCATGGCAATCATGTGCCGAAGAGAAAATAAAATCTCAGAGAGGTATCCCAGGTAGTACTGCTAGGAAGGGGCAGAGCCAAGGGTCCACAAGCCCGGGTCTATCACTCCCTGCCCCGGCTTGTTCCCCAGCCCCTCCTGTCTTCATGACCAGTTGGCAGGTTCTAGCCTGTGGCACCTGCCAATTCCCCAGATAAAACACATGCCTTATTCTCCTGTGCCCACAGCAAAGAACACAGGGTGTACCGTTTCCCAGGGAGATGGAGACATGCCCCACCCCTGGTTCCTACATGTGGCCCTGAGCCAGGGGGTGAGCTCAGCAGAGTGGGCTCAAAGCCCAGGCGCCCCCACCCACACTCGAGTCTCCTTCTGCAGCAAACAAGCCCCCTCCTTTCATCTAAAGGGCCTCCATGTCCCCAGTTTTCCAGTATCGTCTAGCTCAGAGCCAGACTCTCCTGGCCCAAGTCACCTCCCTAATACTGTCCTCAGATGCCCAGAGCAGAGTGAGTGCTCAGGGAGTGGGAAGTCTCCAAGTGTTCTGGAAACCCATGGGGTGTGGGGTGTGGAGACGGCCATACCTCGAGTCTGAGGGTCAATCCTCTTCCCCAGGTTCCTTTCGATGAGCACAGTGTCTGGAGCACTCAGCACGACTAGGCAGAGAAGATGAGGAGCAGCCCGGATGTGCTGGGCAGCTGACTCTTGCAGACTATAACTGGTTCTGTGCCTCGCTGGCTATGTAATACCATGGAACACCCACCACCATTCCCATCCCCAGAAACTCCTCAGGACAAGGGAGTCTTGCACTAAGACACAAAAAATACCCTCTCGGGACCCAGGACAGCCCACTATTGACCCGCCCCCACTAACAACCTTCACTATCATAAATAACAGCACGATCACCATCGTTATCTCCATGCTCTGCCACAGTTCTGATAACTCCCTAAAGAGCTTCTCAGATACGGGGTTTCAGGCCCAAGGAATCTCCAGGGTGACAGTAAACCCCGTCTGTCTTAATTACAAGTCCTGGAGGCACTTTGTCTTGTGACTAAGGCTAAGTTTAATTCAACACATCTTTTTCTTGTGGGTCCCCCAGACCTTTCTCTGGGTGGTGCCTGGGGCAAGGATGGGGTTTGGGGAGCCAGCAACACAGAGCAGGGGTTCACTCGCACCTGCTCTGCATGGGAGGGGCCTTGGGATACTCACTGACATGCCTGGGGGCGATCCCCAGGGTCTGGATCACCAGTGCCTGTTCCCGCGTCTCAGGGATGCCATCCAGGATCCAGCCCTAGACAGAGGAGGTGAAGAGGTGCTTGTATCATCTGTTTTGAGATTTTTTAAAAAAAATTTTAGTTGTAGATGGACACAATACCTTTATTATTTTTATGTGGTGCTAAGGATGGAACCCAGTGCCTCACACATGCTACGCAAGCGCTCTACCACTGAGCTACAACCCCAGCCCGGTTTTTAGAGTTTTAAAAAAATTATTTTAAAAAGAACACAACAGCTTTGTGGAAGGACTAGAACTTTCCAGACAACGAAATGAAGGTCTCTGATAACAGCATCGCCCTTCCTCAACAACTCTCCTCCTACTGCGTTTCCCACCAAATCTGTTTATAATCAGAACGTATCCCCATCCCCCCCCCCGCTTTTTTTTCAGGGATCCAGCCCGAGGCTCATCCATGCCCTGCAAGTGCTCTGCCTCTGAGCATACCCCAGCTCAACATGCACTTCATGTCCGGATTCTTTCTACTGCATGTCATAGTGACCACGAGCATTTTTCTGTACTGGACTGGTTCTCTGTTGCCTCCATTCTCGATGGCTATCCAATGCCCATCCAGTGGGTGGGCTGCAGTATCCAATACCCTGTCTGCACCCCACAGGGGTGGATGTCTGCAGGGTCTCATCTGTACAGAGTTAGCTCTTGAACTCGAGTCCCTAGACATCACTCAGGGTTTGCTCTTGAGAAAAGTGGGGTTTTGTTATGAGCCTGGTAATTTCTTGCCTTAGGAATCCCACATCTCAGAAACTCTGTAGGAAAGATTTGAAAATGTGGAAAGAGCTGTGTGCACAAGAGGACTATCACAACCGGGCGCGGTGGTGCACGCCTGTAATCCCAGCACTTAGGGAAGCTGAGACAGGAGAATCACGAGTTCAAAGCCAGCCTCAGCAATGGCGAGGCACTAAGCAACTCAGTGAGACCCTGTCTCTACATAAAACACAAAATAGGGCTGGGGATGTGGCTCAGTGGTCGAGTGCCCCTGTGTTCAATCTCCAGTACCATCCCCTCCAAAAAAAATGCTATACATGCATCTTGCTGCATATCAAATATCCTCAAGGTGAATTTCTAGATGTTGACACCTTCTCCTGTGTCTTTTGACATATTTTGCCCTATCACTGCACAAAATTGCCCATCTACTTTATAAATTCAATGGCAGAACCCATTTCCCTGCATCTTGCTAATGTTGGGCATTAACTTAGAGGAAATTATGTCCAGCAAAATATAATATGCCACTGCTTCTTTAATTTATGTTAGTACAGTTCAATATTTTTCCACGTTTATTGGCTGTTTGAATTTTTATTTTCCAAAATGTCTGTTCAGGTCATCGATTCATTTCCCTCCTGGGATTTCATCTTTTTATTTACATGTAAGCGCTCTTTACATATTAAGAACATTAACTGATTTTGGCAAACACCACCACAAATTGCTTGAGGCAAATGATGTCATCAAGGTTTTCTTTGGTTTATCTGTAGCCTTTGAATTTTGTATACCGTGCTGTTTTAACACACTGGCTTGCAGCCAAGACAATCACTCCTTTCCTCTTTGGACTCTGGCGTTGCATGGGTGCATGAAGCAGTCTTCCCCCTGCAAAGCTGATACTCACTTACATTTAAACCATGTTCTCTTAAGTTTTCACTCTTTGCACTTAAATATTTAAAAGTGCCATGTTTTCTTTTGTGAATGGCACAAAGCTGTGACCTAGCTTGTTTCCTTGTGGCTTGCCAGCTGTCCCAACCTCATCTGTCAAAAATCTCTGTTCCCCTCCGATATCTCTTTTTTCATAGTCTAAATGCTGATATGACCTTGGCTCTCACCTTTCTGCCTGTAGATGATTAAACTGTTTTTATTTAACCTTTAAAATCGTTGTTGTTTTATAATTTATTGTCATGTCTAATAGAATATGCTACCCTTCCCATTTTTTCAAATATTTATTCTTCCAGGTTAGCATCAAAAAAATTTTTTGTCAAGTTCCAAAATAGAAATTCTACGAGGATTTTTGAATGACATTAAATGTGTAGATTAATTCATGAAGAACTGACATTTTTACAGGATCAAGTCGACGCATTATCTTCCCATTTGCTTAAGCTGTTTTCTATGTCCCTCAGCAATGTTCACATTAAACAATTTCTGAAGGCCTTTCAAGTCCCGTGAGCCTAGAGTTAGACACACACGTGCGCGCACACGCTGTTTAATGCTTGAGGCTCGATATCTAGATAAATCAGCAGAGTGAGCTCTGAAGAGTGAACTGCAAGAGCAGCTGCCCCAGTCTCCACTCTGCAGCGAAGGGAGCCAGGCAGCAGGGGCTGGAGCTGAGGTCTGGGGTGCCAGCTCCCCAAAAGGCAGCATCAGAGACCCTCCTGCCAGTCCAACCAGAGCCCCGATGCCTCAGGACAGAGAGAGGACTGGCGGGGCGAGTTCAGACTCAAGTTTGCTCACACCTGACACCCTTGGACTTTCAGGACACAGGGCAGGCGGGCTAGAGGTGTCATTTCGCAAAAATCACCACGGTGCCCACATTTCTATTCTATTAGAGCAGTTGGGTTCCAACAGCCTCCACTAACAGTTAAAGAAGAAAAGTTAAACAAGTTGACAGCATCAAGAGTGCTGCGAAGAAGCCAGGCGCGGTGGCCACGCCTGTAGTCCCAGCACTTAGGGAGGCTGAGACAGGAGGATCGCGAGTTCAAAGCCAGCCTCAGCAACGGCGAGGCGCTAAGCAACTCAGTGAGACCCTGTCTCTACATAAAACACAAAATAGGGCTGGGGATGTGGCTCAGTGGTCAAGGGCCCCCGAGTTCAATCCCCAGTACCAAAAAAAAAAAAAAAAGAGTGCTGGGAAGAGCTGGGCTGTGGCTCAGTGGTAGAGTGCCTGCTTAGCATGTGTGAGGCACTGGGTTCAATTCTCAGCACCACATATAAATAAATAAAAATAAAGTTCCATCAACTAAAAATATATATATATTTTAAAAAAGTTAACTTCAAAAAAGAAAGTGCTGGGAAAAACGTTTGGGCTTTTGTTAATTTTTTAACTCATACAGAAAGAAACACAGTCACAAAACCCCTGGTTTCTAGAACTGAAAGAGTAAAAGTTCAAAAATAAACATTTTTAACAGCCCTTTCCCTCAAGTCCTGTCACAGCCAGCCAAGCATGAGGTTGCTTGGAGAAAGCAAACCTGCCCAAGTGAGCACCAGCAGCCCGAAGCACGCCCTCCGAGAGCTCCTTCAGTCCTGCAAGCCCAACCAGCACTTTCTTTTTTTTGTTTTGTTTTGTTTGGCACTGGGGATTGAACTCAGGGGCACTCGACCACTGAGCCACATCCCCAGCCCTATTTTGTGTTTTATGTAGAGACAGGGTCTCACTGAGTTGCTTAGTGCCTCGCCATTGCTGAGGCTGGCTTTGAACTCGCGATCCTCCTGTCTCAGCCTCCCTAAGTGCTGGGATGACAGGCGTGCTCCATCACGCCTGGCTCAAACCAGCACTTTTTGAACTACAGCTCAACCTGGATCCTGATTTTCTCTGTGAGCTGGGGCTGCTTGCCCTGGCATGAGGACGACATGGCTGCATGTCACTGTTTGGAGCTGGAGGAAGCCTGGGGCTTTGCCCTCGCTCAGCACCAAGCTCTGCTTTTCCTCTTGCCTCACCGAGCAATCTCTAGGAACTCACGGCGGATATCACACATGGGGTTTCCACAGAGCTTTCAGAACACAGGGGAGCAGCTCTCGCCAAGTCCCTGCTGCACAAAGTGGGACTTCCAGCCACCAGAAATGTGCCACCAACTGCGGAGCAGCTCTGGACTAGCCTGGCCCTGTGTCTAAGATTTGAGGAGAAAGGTGAGGACCTCTGGAGCGAACCTGAGATCACTGGCTCTTCAGTCTGCTCTTTCTGACTAGGGGGAGGTAGTATAGTCCCCAGGTGCTGAGGAATGAGGTTCCTGGGGATCCTGTGGGGCACAGCCCCTCCCTACTGCCAAGGCAGCCACAGGGACTCTTCATCCCTGTGCTGGCCCAAGCCGGCCCACTTCAGTCCCCCAGGAGGGACAGAGCCTCCACTAAGGCCTCTGTGTCAGGAAGCATGGGTCCCAGGGCATCCTTGAGATGGAAGGCCCAGGTGTGGCACCCAGAAAGGGCTTTTCCCAGAGCTTCTGTGTTTAAGGAGGTCACTTGACCCACTGCAAAACTGATGGCACTTTCAAGGGGAAACAGACATTTGGGCAGAGAACACTTTAATGGCTGCAAATTCTGGCAAAGCAAGAAACCATCAATCAGTAAACAGCGTCCAACGGCTGCTATGATGGGACACCAAGACATTTGCGACAAGCCTGCATTTCTGGGTATGAGGGTCCAAGGTTCAGGAGTGGCTCAATGTGGAGGTATCAGTCAATCCCTAATTAGAATACATTATCCATCTTGCTGACACTTCAGTGAGATGTCTGCTCCACTCTGAGCCGCAGCTCTGTTCAGAGCAGGTTAATTGATATTCTGATGCCTTCGCTCGCCATACCCCCGTGGCTCAGTTCTGTTTTATCACACATCAAAAAGGCCGTATGCTCAGGGCACTCGTGCACCAGCGCAGAGCTGGAGGTCTGCACAGCTGCAAGGGGTATGGTATCACAGGAGGGACAAGCACTGAGCAGATGTCACAGATAAAAAAAGAAAGGAAGAAAGAAAAGAAGCCAGCCAGCCTAGGGAGCTGGGAAGGCCCAGCGGAGCGCGGCCTGATGCGGCCCAGGCCATCCTGCTTGGTGAGAACACTGGCCCTTTCTGCCCTCCTGACTGTTATTAAAGTGCAATTAGCAAATGCGCTCAAGAAGCCTCTGCTGCCCTCTGGGCCACTGCCTTTTGTTGCGTCACCTTCTTCTCCTTCTCCCTCCTACAAACACCAGAGCATGGGTGCTCCCTGGGGTTGCCCCAGCTCCCACAGTGGGCTTGGGAGGCTCCACCCATCACAGGCACTCCCTGGAGCTGGAGGCTGAGTCCCCATGGTGCCAAGGAGGCGATTCAAGGCTAGAGATTTGGTTTCCATCAATCGAATTCACTTGGCTCAAAGTCTGAGCCAGGAGGATCACAAGATACATCACAGGCCCCACACCACCTCCCTTTTCCCCTAACAAAATGTTATTATGGGGTTCCCAATATATAAAAGAGAAAAAAGAGATATTTTATCAGTCAGAAAAGAAATACATATCAAGAGAACAAATCTGGGATTCTGTGTGTTCTGAAGCCAATCAGTGAGAATGAGGAGACAGCTCCCCTCCTTACCCACCAGGGATACCTTCTAATACCCCCAGTGATGTCTGAGACTTGGAGAGAACCAAATTCTATATAAACTATGTTTTTTTCCTGTACTTACTAGCAACGATAAGGTTTAACTTATATAGGTGCAGTAAGAGACTAACAACTAATAATAAAACAGCAGTTAAAACAATATACTATAATTAAAGTTATACAAATGTGGTCTCCCTCTTTCAAAATACCCGATTGTACTGGTAGACCTCAGCAGCCTCAGCATATGAATTTCTTCTTTCCTTATCAAGTCGGGAACTCTCAGCTTTTCACTTAGAGAAATACTTCACGGCTTCTTCCTGCAGCATGTCCAAATTGCCAGCATAAGTACGCCTGCACTGTGGAGCTATTATTAAGTAAAATGACGGTTGCTTGAACACAAACACTGCAGTATCACACAGCCACCCTGATAGCTGAGGCTGCTGTGTAACTGACAAGCAGGTAGTGTATACAGAGTGGACACACCGGGCAAAGGAATGGTTCTCCTCCCAGGTGGGATGGAGCAGGATGGTGCAAATTTTCATCATACTATGCAGAATGGTGTCCAACTTGAAATTTGTAAATTGCTTATTTCTGGAATTTTCCATTTAATATGTTGAGACCACAGCTGACAAGTAAATGAAACCTGGAATAAGGAGAGATGGCTGTACAAAAGAGTTGGTATCCAACTACCCCAGTACCAGTTACTTTGACTTACACAAAAACATGAAAATCTCAAAGCAACACACCTTCAAAGATCAAGTTTGGGATACTGAGTCATTCTAGATGACTAGCAAGGATTTTCATCTTAACGTTTAATCTCAGTGGGTGACACCTGCTGGCCTTCTGTGTCCACACATGCACTCGTGGCAGGGTGGGTCCTCCCGAACTTGCCCCCAGCTCTGACTCTTTCATCTGGCAAGTTGGAGCTGGAAGCTTAGGCCCGACCTAACACTGGGAAGAGTGACACAGCCAGTGACCCTGTGCCCTGTCCAGTTTCCAGATCATTTCGCCTCTAACACGCTGCTGCTCCACAGAACATCAGACTCCACCCTGCACCTCAATCTTCTAGTTTTCTGTCCTCATTGCAATAAGAGGGGTCAGGGATGCACCACAAGCCCACAAAGCACATCAGAGGCTGGCTCCGTCCACGTGGTGTCTGCTGCTCAGCTGCAGACAGGGGTCCACACGTGCCACTAACAGACCCTGGGTCATGCCCCAGCTGCGGCCTCCACGAGGGCCCAGCACCCCACGAGGGCCATGTGGGTGGGCTCCTGTGCTCTGCCCTCCGAGGCCCCTGCCTTGCTGCCATGCCTGCTGGCTCTTCTGAGTGGGGTTCAGGCCTTCCGTTCTGGTCCCCTGCAGTCCCCAGGGCACTTGCGTTAGAGGAACACACAGCCCAGGGCCTTGGAAGAGCAGTGGATCAATAAACCTGCACTCCTCAGAGGACGCCAGTGACATCTATGAACCTGTAAGTGCACAGCAGTGGCAAGGAAGCCCTGCACCCCGCGTCAGTGTGCTAAGAGCCACGAAATCGACGCCAGCCCAGTGACACCGCAAGCAGAAGTACAACAAGCAGCCGTGGGTTTCGTGGGCCAGCACCCGGCACCCGCGCTCTGCTAACATTTCCACTATAAATACCGACTTGCCTTGTGGCTGGGAAGCATAAATCTGTGAACAAAATGAAAAAAAATAAAGAGAGCCTAGAAACCCACCAAGTAAATTTAAAACCTGTGGTCCCACGGTCAAGTGTGCCTCATCATCTTCCCTTCATCATGGAGTAACTGAGTTTCCACAGCAAATGAGATCTAAAAGAAATCAACCCTGAACACGAAGCGGAATCTTGCATTTTGTACACAGCAACGGTACACCCCCGCTGCCATGAGACTTGGGGGACTGGGGAGACCCTGCTCCCAGCCTCATCAGAGGCTCACCCAGCTCGTGATTCAGGGTCGGGCTGCTGGCTGGGCAGGGTGCTGAGAGCTTGCACTGACAGTGACACTTTTCTTGGTTCCAGGAGGCAAGCAGGTGGAGCAGGTGTCTTGACCCTCAGGCATTTCCAGAAGGGCTGCTGCTTCTTTTCAGCAGCATAGATCTTCCTTCCAGAGAGCAGGTGGGTGTCCTGTGCAGCAGCCCCTTGCGGGAGGGTGGATATGACTTGCCATTAGCCCCCTGTTCTGTCTTGCCCCCAATGCGACCTCAACACTCGTCTGTACTGTAACGAGACCCCAGGCCCCATGAGTCTTGGGCAAGGTCATGTTTTCTGAGGCACTGAAGTGGAGGCCCCTTGTTCAACCAGCCCCACACCCCGTAGCACAGGCTCCAGTTTTGTCCCTTTACTTGCACTGGAAGAGTAGGAGACCGTGGGGAGAGGCGCTAGGGATGACAGGAATTCGTCCACCAAATGCAGACACTGACAGTGTCCCTCCTGGGCCTCCATCCAACAGGTCTAGCTTTTGTCAGTCACACTGGGTGACTGCTTGGGTGGGGGCTCTGTGTGTCATGGACAAGAAGAAGAAAGGGAAGAGGCATCAAGGAGCCGAGGAGAGGTGGAGCACCAGCACCCGGGACGCTGATCCTGCCTTGGCCACACTGGGCACTTTTCCAGTGACTGCCTGAGCCGGGATGGCTGAGCCTGCTGCTGCGCCTTCTTCCGTGATGCTCCACTTCCAGCTCAGCCCCAGCCATGCAGGGAGGAGCTCAGTCCAGGGGAAAGAAGCCCTCCAGCCGTGGAAGGTTGCAGACCTCCCTCAAGTGGAGGTTCTGGAAGGGGGCTGTGAGGCTCTGGTGGATCACCAGCCACGCGTGAGCACGCAGTGGCCTACTCCCTCATCACCCCAGCTCGTCCAGCATGGGACAAGTGTCTTAACTCTGTCCAAGTGGACCTCAGGGCCAGGCTGAGCACTGGGCTGGTGTTTTCTCATTAACTTGGAGCAAGTGGAACAGTTGTCATTGGGGATCACGTGCCATAGCACCCAGGCTCCACACGCTTGTCTGCGAGCTGCTGGGCACTTCACACAGAGGAGCCCCAAGGTCTGAGCAGCTCCCAGCACTTCCTGTCCACACTCCCCTGGCTGCTGCCAGCCAGCCCAGCTGAGACGACCTCGGGCTGCTGAGGTGGACGTGAGCAGAGTGTGGATCCCAGAAAGGCACTCTTCTCAAGTGTGGAGCCACATGATGCCACCTCTTGACCAGCCAGCACCATCAGGCACAGCCTTGCCTATGTCCCTGAGGCTGGGACAGAAGGAGCAGCCGCTGCGGAGGGAAGCATTCTCCCTTTACCATTAGCCAGTCTGTGACTTTCCAACTCAGTCTGGTTCTGGTGACAGAGAAATGCTTGTGTCAAAGGGCCTGACATAGCTCACAGAGGACGATGTGGCCCTGCCTGACAGCCAGTGAACCGGGAGGAGAGCCGTGGTGTGGTCCTGGCCCACTGACCTCTGAACTTAGCCATGTCTCCTCCTCCACCCAAGACTCACTTTCCCGTTTCATAAAAAGGTTTTATGTAGGATGATTTCTAAACATGGTTTTCAAAGAGATATTGATACGATAAACTGCAATTCATCCACAAGGCAGGGTTACTTTTATACAAAGTTTTAAAATTAAGCATCCTGGTGGTTGGTCCTTGCTGTGGTCAACTAAAGGAACAAAGGGAAAGAAAACAGGAAGCTCTCGCAGCAGAGGGCACCAACGTGGAGCCCAGCACGGAGCAGCCCCGGGCATCAACAGGAAGAGAACAGAATACGGTGGCCACTGCACGGGTTCTCCAGCGCTCGAGGGCCAGGCCCCGGGGCAGCCCACGCTTAGGGTGCAGCAGTTGAACTTGATCAAGGCATAGGACACGAAAGCCAAGTGGGAGACTCAGAAACACCAATCATGGAAATAATTTTAAGATGGAAGGGAGGAAGTCACTAGACAGGCCTCTACAACTCACAGACAACCCTGCCAGGGTGAGGCCAAAGCCTCCTGAAGACAAATGTGCTCCTCCTGCAGAAGCCTCGTCGAGGCCTTCGGTCTGACTGCACAGTGCTGCTGGATTTCAACACCGTCCTCTCCCTGGACCAACAGCAAATTGGACAGGATTTCATTGCCATGGTGATGCAGAACTGGGGAATTATCCAAATGGCATTCATTCATTCATTCCATAAATATTGACCAAGCATGGAGTCCATGCCAGGACCATGTGACAGGCTGGGGACTCTGCCACTGACCCCTCAGAATGCTCATTCCTAATTCCAAGTGTGACGGTGCCAAGGAGGACAATTTTCCCAAGGATGTGTTTCTGAGAGAGCAGAAATAGCAGAATGCTGTGGGCATGCGACAGGATGCTGGCCGCGCCTGGGGTGGGCGAGGCCAGGTGAGGCCTTGCTGGAAGCTGAAGCAGCTGTCCAGCTGAAAGCGGGGTCGCTGGGGGGTGAGCCCTGCAGGTCAGGATCTAAGCACAGGCTGGTGGAAATGCTGGCCATCTGCATTCTCTTCTGGAGGCCTGATAGAGCAAGAATCTTCTTCCCCGCCCATTCAGGCCGTGACAGAATCCAGCTGCTTGCTGCTGGACGACCCCAAACCCTGCCTTCTTGCTGCCCAGGCTACCCACAGTTCCCAGAGACCCTGCACAGGGCTTCTCCAATGGGGCAGCTTGCTTCATTGCCACCAGGAGACCTTCTCTCTCATCTGCTAAGACACTTTCTTGGATGGTGTAACCATGTCCCATGGTCCTGTCCCACACCAGGGGAAGGGGTTGCACAAGGTGTGAACGTTGGGAGGAGGAGTCACCTTGGGGCCTGCTACAGTGTGCCGAGACCCTGAGCAGGGCAGGGCAGGCTGAGCTGGAGGGCTGAGGGAGCTAGGTGCCCAGGTGTGGGTGAGGAAGGTGGAGGGTTGAGGCTGGGCCAAAGGTAGGTCCAGGCCCCAGAGGCTCTCGGGATGCCTGCAAGATGGACAGGAGCAGCGGAAGGCCCCAGTCACACTTATTTTAGTAAAAGACTACTGCTTGTCCCATGCAGGACAATTTTCCCAAGGATGTGTTTCTGAGAGAGCAGAAATAGCAGCCACCTGCAGGGAAGGGAACTGGTGACTGATGACAGCAGCCAGGGCTCTGGACCTTTTGAATTTGGACCCACGTAGAAAGATGTTTTGTGGCCAAGAAATAAATTCATTCATATTTTTAAAGCGATCTCTCCAGGGGCAACAGGGAAAGGATTGGGAAGAACCCAGGGCAGAGGCAGGAGTGGATCAGGAGCCAAATAAAGCAAAGAGATTCTTGAGTATTTCAAATATAACAGCACAATGACAGAGGTCAAGGCAAAGGTAAGGATCCCTTTGGTACCCATCCCCCAACATCTCCAAACTCACTGCCTATGTCTCAGCTCCACTTTGCCCAAAAGATGTGACCTACAGCCAGGCACGGTGGTGCACGCCTGTAATCCCAGCACTTAGGGAGGCTGAGACAGGAGAATCGCGAGTTCAAAGCCAGCCTCAGCAACGGCGAGGTGCTAAGCAACTCAGTGAGACCCTGTCTCTACATAAAACACAAAATAGGGCTGGGATGTGGCTCAGTGAGAGTGCCCCTGAGTTCAATCCCCAGTACCAAAAAAAGAAAAAGATGTGGCCTGCAGACCTGGGCACATTCTGACCTCAAGAACTGGACTGTCCAGAGGTCTCCAACAGAGCCACTGCCTTTCGATGGTTCTAATACAAACTTCTCATTTTTCTTTCTTTTACACATTTGATGGTCACTTAAAATCTTCAAAGAGACTGCATTAGACCAAAAAGAAAAAGAAAAGAAAACCCGGCATTAACCAGAGTCCTGATGGACTGCGATTGCATTATTCTCCCCTGAACACTATTCCCTGCCTTCTTTTTGTGCTCTAAATTACCAATTCTGGTCCCTGTGTAGCTAAATAATAATAATTACCATATAAATGAATATGCATATGTGTCATTTTCTCCCTAAAAGCAAGAAAGCCTGTTTGTTTTGGATGAGGGTTTGTTTTGCTTTTGAACAACCAAAGCACATAATTAGAAGCCTCACCTCTCACTCCTGTCTCCACTGGGAAGAGATGAAAAAGGTTCTGGGTGCCCCATGAAGGTTAGAAGAAATTTTAAAACAAATTGAAGGAGATATTTCTTTACTCTGCAGGTAACAATGGCTTGGACATGATCAGAATCACAGGCCTGGGAGGGACTTCTGTGCACAAGCCTGACCCACTGCTCTGCAGATGGGGGAGGGGCCCCAGAGAGTGCAGCCTCCCAGAGAAAGGTAGGGACACAACAGAGCCTAGGCCAGTCCCTGGCAGCAGGAACACTATTGTGTGTACACCCAGATCCTGGGACTTACAGTGGGACTTTCACAAGATGCACCTGTGAGAGGGGAGCCGCAGTGCAGGGTGGGGTGGGGCCCTGGCTACACACGCTACACCCTGATCTGTGGCAGCCACCAACAGTGTAACAGCCATGGCCTTTCTGCGTAGTGTGAGGTGACCTGCCATGGGACCTGGTGGATAAAGGGCCAGACGAGGCCTCCCAACAGCCCCACTATCACCTCAATACTCGTTGTGATAATAAATATCACGAATGTCAACATCATCAATAATATGAGTTATAAGGCAGGTAACCATGTACAGTACAACTAATAACACCAATTGCAGCATTATTCTACTAACAGTAGATACCACCATCATTTTGGTGACGGTGGTGATCACTGGCAAGGACTTGGGATGTGGGCTCCCACTGCCAGCTTCTACGGCACCAAGGCAGCCAGTCGAAGCACCCTCAACTGTGGGTCCCCTAGAGAGGAGCAGCTGGGATACTGCAGTTCCCACTAGGGTTTCTGGGTCACTGGTGTTCCAGGCTTGTAAGCTCCTTAAAAGGAAATATAATCCTAGCAGCAGCTCAGGAGGCTGAGGCAGGAGGATCATGAGTTCAAGGTCAGCCTCAGCAACTTAACGAGGCCCTAAACAACTCAGCAAGACCTTGTCTCTAAATAAAATATAAAAAAGGCCTGGGGATGTGGCTCAGTGATTAAGTGCCCCTGGTTCAGTCCCCAGTACCAAAAAAAAAAAAAGGAAATCTGAAAAGGGAAAGGAGGTCTTCTACAATAGGCATGGGAGGCCCTGCTGCCCTTGCTAAGCTGCAGACAGACTGTGGCACCGGCTCTACTGGGACTCCTGCTTGGCAGAGTTGGTGACAGTGGTTGGTGAGTGGCTCAGGGAAAGTGCTACCTCTGGGACCAGGAATGGCAGAATCACTCCCTGCCCATGTGTCCAGAACCAGTGTCAATCAAGCAGACAGTGCCGTCCCCAAAGCTCTGGGCACACTGAAATTCTGCCTGGTGTGGGAAGACTGCGTCTGCTGTGCTTTTATTATTTGGTTTTCTGGGTGATTGGGCCTAAACCCAGGGCCTGGTGCGTGCTAGTGCTGCTCTAACACCGGGCTGTCTCCATGCCCCAGCTGTGCTTCACAGGTGGTCCCCAGCCTAAGGAGGGATTCCAGTCCTGGGCTCATGCCAGAGGAGCGACCATGGCTGCTGTTTGGCCAGATGCCATGAGCCACCATCAATGATGAAAAGAGGGGAAAGGAGCTCAGCTTTGAAGATGGGAAGGCAGAGTCGGTGGACTCCAGCCTGCTGCCAGACTCCCGCTCCACCCGCCAAGCTCCAGCTCCAGCGCCAATGAAGGCGCAGAGCACTTTGTGCGAAAGTGCGTCCACTTCCAATCCCATAGGACGCACTTCCCCGCCTTTATTACCTGACAGATGGGGCGTTTCCCGCAGGACAGAGGTGGAGATCTTTAAAAGGGTGATGGATGACAGGTCAAGTTCAAGGAGCGTTCCCTGACTGGCTCACCTGAGTATGGAGTCGGGTGGGGCTGGGTTTCTGGCCCCCACCTCGGTCCTCTGCCACTCGCCCAGGCTGAGATGGCCCTTCCACAGTCCCATCTCTGGCGGGAGGGGTCCTAGTTTTCTACAGTGGTGTCCCCATCTCCACCCTTCTCACAGTCATCTGCACTTGGGTCATGTGACTGCCTCCCATTGATGAGCCGGAGGCAGACGAATGCAGACCAGCTATGTGCTGGTCCATGTTTGTGTTACTACAGTAGCCGACAAAGGACAAGTTAAGAAAGAAAAGAACCATACTTAGCTCACAGTTTTGGAGGCTCAAAGTCCAAACAGCTGAACGCAGGCCCTGCTGAGCCCCCACTGGTCACTGCGTCACCCCCGACCCCGTGGAGGGCAAGGGGTCCCTGGAGAAACAGGTCCATCTTGAAACAGAAGGCCAGAGAGGTGGGGCCAGGCCAGGCCTGTGTAACCACCTCTCTCAAGAACTAAGCGGGTCTCTCAGGAAGCAGCTCTCCTTCCCACCCGTGCTTCCACGCACCCAAGGACCCCCGCTACATCCCCCTCAGCGCCAGTCCCAGGATCCAGCTCCCAACACATGGGCCTTGGGGACAAGCCACCTCCTGGCAGCAGCAGCCAAATAAAGTTGAGCATGAACTCCGGGCCTCGCCCTGTGCTGGTGCTGCCGACCCCACACCCTGCGGCCCACCTTCCCCACAGACTCTGAAGCACCTGTTCCCAGAAAGTCTCGCCTAGAGAAGGAATGAAAGGTAGAGAGACGTGGCCAAGAACATGGCAGAGAGAGCCGAAGTGACCTGGGAACCGAGAACAGCAGCAACCACACAGCAGGACCCACTGGATGGGCTCAACCAGGGAACCCAGGAGAAGAGGGAGCCGACGGAGGGGAGCAGACCCTCACATCTGAGGGCAAAGAGGAAGACGAGACAGGACAGGAGAGAGGAAGCAAAACGAGCCCGGGGCCTCAGGGACCTGTGGGACAACAGCCCCATCCCTGGGGGCCAGGACAGGAGGCGCACAGAGCCCGCGGGCCTCAGCTGACAGGACTGTGGTCATCTTGGTCGAAACTACCACTTGGCCCCGAAGTGACTGGCCCCTGATGCCCGGGCAGCATCCTGACTGGTGTTGAATGTGCGAGTGGCTTTTGGGAAAGCCAGGTACACTCGAGCTGCTGGCCCGCCCTCGGCTAGCTTAGCCAAAGCCCCCTCCTCTTGCCTCGGGGCAAATGGATGCCCCATTCTACTGCTCCCAGGACATTCTTTTGTCCCCAGATCCCCAGTGAGTGGCACTTTGTGCAGGCTGGGATGTGCCTGCCTCTTTCTGTGGTCTCAGGGCACCTTGTGGCCAGTCCTCATACATGGGGCGCAGGTTCTTCTGAAACAGTGCAGAAAATTATTGAAGAAATTAAGATAAAATGTAAGCCAGGTGCCGTGGCGCACGCCTGTAATCCCAGCGCTTTGAGGCTGAGACAGGAGAATCGTGAATTCAAAGCCAGCCTCAGCAATGGCGAGGCGCTAAGCAACTCAGTGAGACCCTGTCTCTACATAAAACACAAAATAGGGCTGGGGATGTGGCTCAGTGGTCGAGTGCCCGAGTTCAATCCCGGGTACCAAAAAAAAAAAAAAAAAAAAAGACAAAATGTAATAGGTCCTGCTGCAGCTAGGCCCTGTGCACCTCGGCGTCATTTGCTGGTTGCCTTGTCCCCTCCTACCACATGCATGCTTCTGCAACTGTCCCTTCCTTGGTCTCTCTCCTGGGACCCTCCGAATGGGCCGGCCCTTTCCTTCAGGGACCCTGATGAGAGTCGCCAGCCTCCAGGCCGTGTGGCTCGCCACAGGGAGAACACACCCACAGACGGCCCTACAGGCTGGCCATCCCTGCCCCTGGAGATGAGCACGTGCCCTCATTCCCTGTGTCCTGACAGCAGAGCCCCGGTGGTGCCGCACCGCAGCCTCACCCTCCTGACGCAGTCCTCTTCAGTCAGGCGCTCCTGGATCAGCCTGATGAGCAGCGTGCTGGGAATGCTCTGCAGGAAAGAAAGACCCGTGTGAGCCCCGGGCCCACATCACGGCGCACAGAAGGGCCACGCTGGCAGCACCTGACTGCCCCTCCTGCCCCTGCCGCCAGCACCTTGCCCTGTCCTGTGCCCCCTCAGAAGGCCCTAGGCAGCGCTGCTGAGCAACTCCAGGCCTCCTGCCTCGGCCTCAGTGAGGCCCCCTTGTGGAGCCAGGTCGGGTGCTGCTCCCTCACCCATGATCGGAGGGCGAACTGTGTGTCCCCAGTAAACTGCAAGGTCCGCGAGGAGAGGGACTGAGTCTTGCTGCCCCACAGGGTGTGCAGGAAGGGCCAGGCTTGCAGGGGCCTGCACGCCTCTTCCCAGCTGCACGCTCCTGACTATAGATGGTGACGGCACACTGGCCATGGGGAGTGTCCACGTGGCAGAAATGGGCAAGCGCTATGAGAAGTGGCGGCTAGGTGCCAACCAACAGACCCCTGTCCCAGCACCAACAGTGTCAAGGACATAGGGGCCTGGCTGACGGATGACTCAGCGAAGCTTCAGAGCCCTGGGTTGGAGCGGCGAGCAGGGCTGGGCCGGTGTCACCGCACTCCTGTACAGTCCGCACTGTCTCATTCTCTTTTCCAGAGATGAGGGAGCTGGGCTCAGGGAGGTTAGGCGCATCCTCGGGGCGACACAGCCAAGCGGGCAGAGGCAGGGCGTGAGGTCAAGACGTGCAGCCAGGGCCATCTCTGAAGCACTGTGTGCTCTGCCCGCCGGGTCAGTCTGGCAGTGACAAAGGGGCAGGAAGGACCGGGCCAGGCAGGAGCTGAACTGGCCCTGCTGTGGTCCTTCTGCGCTGTCCCTCCAGCACAGCCAGGTCTGGATTTCCACCGCCAAGTCGGATCTGAACTCTCAAAACCTCCAAAGCCCAGAGCCCATGCCCTAGAAGCCTCTCCCCAGAGTCCCTTCTGCCCAAGGTTCCCGAGAGCTGGCACATCCCTTGGGCCCAACGCAGGAGCCTGCAGGCAGCCAACCCACACCCCAAGCTACATGGGGCCACCCTGTCCCCAGGTATGGCAGGAGGGGTGGGGCCGTGCAAGTGCCGCAGAGGGCACACAGGCACCTGGCCGAGCGTGCAGGACAGAGACCTGCCTCCCGCTCTTCCCACCAAGCCAGGGACACTGCTCAGCCCTGCAGAGGAGCCCTCGCCTGGCACCCCAGCCGTCCTGCGGGCCCTGGCAGCATTGTGATGCTGGAGGAGAGGCCGGTCTTTAACGCTAGAAGTGTTGTGTAAAGGGTCACAGTGACCAGGTCCTGCCTCCAGGATGCTGTTAGAGCACTGCAGGGGACAGAGCTGGCATGTCACAGGGCTCCTCGAGCAGGCTGGGATGTAGAAACAGTGATGAAAAGGGTGCAAGCACATGGCAGCCTCTGTGACGCTCTGTGTGGGTGGGAACGGGCAGCCCTGGCACCTCACTCCCGAGGCGCCCACCTGCCTGCCCAGAGTGCTCTCCCTGTGCCCAGGAGCGGACCAAGCTCGGCTCACACCAGCACAGGTGAAGGCAAGACCCTGGGGAGGGAGGGACCCTGCGTGTGCAGAGAAGCTGGGTGGAGGCAGGGCAGGGCCCAGCATGCTCAGGTCCTCCTGGGGTGGCCTCCCTCCTGGAGCTGTGTGCTCGGGTTCCCAGACAAGCACAGACTGGATGGGGACATCTGAGGGCAAAGGCAAGGGCTGTCCTGGGGAATAAGGTTTTCAGGGGAACTGGCCACAGGACTGGCCGGGTGCTGGAGAGGAGGGTTGAATGGTCCAATGTGAGACCCCGCTAGGAGGCGGCTACCAGAGGGCGCACCACAGGGAAGAGTATGGAAGAGCAGCCCGAGAGGCCCTGAGGGGCACTGCAGGGGTGTGGACCCAGATGCTGCCCACGAGGGACACTGGAAAAGGGGCTTCAATGCTCTAGGCCCCAGCTTCTTCTTCTTTTTTTTGTTTTTGGTACCAGGGATTGAACTCAGGGGCACTCGACCACTGAGCCACACCCCCAGCCCTATTTTGTGTTTTATGTAGAGACAGGGACTCACTGAGTTGCTTAGCGCCTCGCCATTGCTGAGGCTGGCTTTGAACTCGCGATCCTCCTGTCTCAGCCTCCCTAAGTGCTGGGGTTACAGGCTTGAGCCACCGCGCCTGGCTCAGCTGCTTCTTCTGTAAAGGAGATGAGATTGTGCTTCAAAGAGCGGCCATGGGGATTAAATGAGATAATACACGGGACTAGGTTGGGGTGGCCCTGTGGCCCTCATTACCCCATGCACCCGATATACACCTGCATTGCTCCTTCCTCCCTGCAGGACTAGACAAGGAAGCGGCTCTGCTCAGGGGAACCACCACCCGACCCTTGTCACCTCTCCTTGTAGTGAACACTAGGAGCCAAAACTGTTCTCCCATTCCCAACCACATCTCTAGTCAAGGCGGGGGAAGTGTAGGTGCGTTCCACACACCAAGGGCCGCTGGGCACTGGTGGGGGACCAGGGATGACTGGCGCAGCCTCTTGCAGAGGACAGAGATTCATCTTCAGCATTAGGGCTCATCCCCCGACCTCTGCCCTAGGCAGGCTCCTCCCTCTTGGCTACATAATGGCTGCTGCAGCTCCAGCCAGCTGAGTGACCTTAGACAAGCCTGGACCTCTTTAGGCCTCATCTACCTCATCAGTAGAAATCAGTAATAATACTGTGGCTTTTGCTCTTATTTCCCCCCCATATTTCCTTTGAGGAGTCACCCTTTTGCGCTCAACTTATAAGGATCAGGTGGGGCCAACCTCACCTTCAGATCCATCCTACCCCTAAGCATGTGACTTATTCAGAAGCTGACACAGACCTACTCCCAACCCATTTTCATTCCCAGGCCCAGCATAACAGTGCAGTAATTGGAGGCAGGAGTTATTATTCCACTAGATCAGAAGGTAGAGAGTGTAAGAGCTGGAGCTACAGCAGCCACTCTGCAGGCATGAGGGACATGAGGAAATGAAGAAATGGAGAGAAACTGGGCTCAGGCCCAGAACAGCTTTTCCAGGGGAAGTTGGAGTTGGAAACAACAGACAGAGCAGAAGATAAGAGCATGAGGGAGGCCACACCTCACCTGGGAATTGGGTCTGCAGTGTTCACCTGAAAATCATGGTGCCACCATGGTTTCTATGAAGCAGAAGCCAAGGGCAGCATGAAAGCCAGAGGGCGAGTCATGGGAGGCATCCAGGGAGGAGGGAGCAGGGGCGGGAGATGAGTCCACAGCCCGTCCTGGCTGCACTCCCGGGCCCTGCGTCCTCATGGTCCTGCCAGCCCAACCCCCACGCTGTGCCCTCGAGTGGTGGGCTTAAGCACAGCAGCCTGGCGGAGGGTTTGAGGGCCCAGCTGCAGAGCTAAGGATCTGCCTCCCCACAGGCCTCCAGGTGGTGCGGAGGCCAGTGGTACAGGATGGCACCTGGAGAAATGCCTGGCCCCGAGGGCTGAGGGACAGGATGTGTCTTCTGCTGGTGCCCATGCATCCCAGGTGGGAGAGGAGGCATCGGCTGCAGGGCTCCTCCCCTCCGGATCCCAGGAGAGCTGGCTCCATCCCCATGCTGTCTCCTTCCTGACAACCCCCACTCAGGAGGCTGTGTTCCAACATGGACAGGGACACGGGGACACCAGTCAGGGAACAGGAGGGTGCCAGTCGAGGACGCAGTGGGGTGCGAGCAGTCAAAGAACACAGGTTGAAAGGCGGCAGGTCGGGTGGGGCGCTGCACCCTCACAGCCTGCGCTGCGGGGAACAGGCCGGCGGCTTTGAGCAAGGCCCATCCGAGGGCCCCCCCACCGTCCCTGCCAGTCTGCTGTCTCGATGCCAGCTTTGATGTGTCACGTCAGCAGCAGAGCCTTCCAGGCCCCTCCTGAAGCCCTGCCAACCGTCTTTGCAGGAGTCAGGCCCCTGCTTCCTGCGCTCCCTGACGCTCTCCCTCCCCAACCCCCGCAGCCTGGCTTTCAGGGGAGAATGGGGGTCAAGTGGACAGAGCCTGGTCAAGCCGCTCCCGGTCACACGTCCCAGCCTCTGGGCTCCCCGCTCCCCACACACTCAGCCTGCCTCCATGCCCGGGAGTAAGGGGCCGCACTGGCTCCAGGCTGACCTTTTCCCAGCCCACCAGGCAGAGGCGCTGCCCTCCCTGGAAGGAGGCACTGCCAGACTCTTCACAGGTACCAGTAAGTTCGGCCCCCGGGGCCATTTCACTTTTCCGAGACTGTCTTCTTCACACTGGGTCGACATAAGCCTGTGTCGCCCAACACCAACAACCCTACTCTTAGGGGCCCTAATGTTCCTGTGACCCTTGCTCAGAAGCCATCGGCATTCTGATCCAAGTTCAGGGGTGAGGTGGGGGTGAGCTAACGTGCCTGGTCTCTCCCATCCACCCTTCCCCTAAAGGGCTCCTGCAGGGGAAGGACTTGCGCTCCCTTCAGGAGGGGCAGAGAATTCTTTAGAGCAAACTCTCGTTGCAAAGTTTCTGCAGCTACTTTGACCTGTCAGAACAGGTCAGAGCTGGCAGGACCTGTCCCCGAGAATCTGGAAGGGAGATTTTAGGGACAGGGCATGAGAACATGGAGGGGACAGAGAGGCTGTGAAGGAAGACAACAGACTCCACAATGCAGCGCCCAGCCAGCTCCAGGATGGGCGGCAGGTGGAAAGGCCGGGACGGGGAAAGGCCAACAACTTCAGTAGGAGCCACGGATCCTGTTCTCGGGTTTATCTGCGCTGCCCACCCTCCTCTACCCCAAGCCCAGGTCTGTCCCTCTCCAGGCCCCAGCGCCTGGTGGAAGGAAGGACAGGAGAGAGGAACTGAGGGCCTCACCTCAGCTCAGCTCAGCCTCCAGGAAGGGAGTAGCAGGCTGGCTGGAGATGGGCCAGCAGCAAGGGGGACGCAGCAAGACTCAGAAGCAAGAGCTGGTGGCCTGTCTCCCAGAACTGCTCCGCGCTCTTGGGAGGAGACTGCTCCTTGTGTGCGCACAGAGGCGGGACGAGGGCTCTGCTTGGCACAGCTGTGCGTGGCCCCACGGCACCCCGTACCTCGCAGCCTGCACCCTCCTCCCGTCCCAGCCAGGTCCTAGCGCTTAGTAGGTGGTTCAGCATTAATCTAAACACATTAGCCCACCAAGCTGCCATCGACTGACAGAGAAGGCCTGCTGGCACTCGGACCCCAGCCCGCGCTTAGTTTTGCGGTACCACTGGCCTCCCGGGTGGCCGGACGCTGCCGGGGCAGGAATGAATTCATCCCAGCACTGAGAGCTGTGCTCGGCATATGGGGCAATCAGGAAGCAGTTCAGCAGCCAACTGGAAAAGCCTAAAAGGTAGATGTCTTGGTTAGCGCCAGCGAGGTGAGAGAACTCAGCTGGGGAGGGCAGAGGCACGAGAGGCAGGAGAAGGAAGGGTTTGGAGGGATTGTCGCTACTTGTGGAGAGCTGAGCCTTCAAGACTCAAGTCAGCCGCCAGTTTGAAGCGGGTGTTCAATGGGAGGCCTGCCCCGTGGCCCACTGCAGCACGGGAGCGGCTCAGCTCTCCCTCCCGGCTTTGCAGCACGCGGGCTGCCGCCTGATGGGGCCGCGACCTTGGCTTTCATCTTCCCCCCACCCGTGCTTCTGAGCCAGGAACCCCAACAAGACACTCCAGGAAGCACTCGGATGAGGTCTGAAATGGGCTGGTAATTAGCATAACGAAGCCCAGGAGGAATCTCCTGAACTTCCTCCTCTTGGTTGAATTGTGTGAACCTAATAAGGCATATTTAGCCTGGAAATGAGCCGGAGGCAGGGCCTGGGAGAGCCACTTTCCCAAACTGCACTCCTAACCCCAAGAGCAGCTGCTCCTGAAGCTGTAACCACAGCTCTGTCCCCCAGGACTGTGGGGGCACTTTGGGAACAGTGACTCGCAGTGGGTACCAACCTTGCTAAGTGACATCTTCCCTTCCTCCCATCAAGTTGCTGCCATAGGCCACCCGGGCCTGGGGTCTGCAGCCCCACCCCTCATCTCTAAGCACAGCCCTCCCCCGACCTGGGGCCCACAGCCATGTCTCTGCACCAGGGCCTCATGGAGCCCTCTCTGCCCACCTGCCAGAGCCGATGCTCCTGGGACACCTGACCAGCCAGCTCGGGCAGCTCCCCTTTCCTGAGAGTGAGGCCCTAGCGCTGCCCCCAGGGCAGTTTGAACAGAAGACACAGAAGCTGGGACAGAGTGGTGGTCACGAGCGGCCACGAGCACAGGCAGGACAGGCAGGAGGGAATGGCAGAGAACGGGGTAAGAGGTGATGCACCCCAAGGAGGCCGAGAGGCCCAGGGCCAGTGCCTGGCTGCTGAGCCACATCCCGGAGTCAGAGTCCTGGCTCAGGCCCACCTTCTGCTCTGGGCAGCCCAGGGACATTCTTGCTGCCTGCAGCCAGTGATTGGCCAGGAGAGTTGTCCTGCCAGCCACTCTCACTGGTGGCCCCCAAGGCCTGGAAACCACTTCCAAGTTCTTCGCAGCTCAGCAGCCACAGAACACATGGTAAAGGCTCACCATTGGAGAAAGACAGAGCCAGCAGGGAGACCCGTGGTTTCTCCACTGGTGGTCAGGCCTGGACAGAGCTGAATCAACCACCATGCAGGATGAGCAGCTGCCGGGACCCCAGGGAAAGCAGCCCTCAAGCCCCGCCCCCACCATGGCCTCAAATCTCCACTTTTGTCAAATTTTTGGCAACTGTCATTATCTGCTACACTCAACTTGAAGGGCACTGTGGCGTGGCACCTCACTGAAGATCAGAAGTGTGGCTTGAAGGTGCCACCAACCATCACACACATTTGTCTCCCATGAGCGTGTCCAGCAGGCTGGACCTGGCTGGCATTTAGCACATTGGCTGATGCGCAAGCAGGATCCCCATGCTCTGATTTTAAGCCATGGAAGGGCTGAGGGTTCCAGTAGTGACCCAAGTCTGTGGGCAGACCAGGGGGAGGCCTGGAGTGCCCAGCACACGTTGAGTGTCCTGAAGCACCAGGCTGCTTTCCCTCCTCACCGTGTCCCCTCACAAACGGGAAGCGGGTCTTGAGGAGGAGTGCCAAGATGGCAGTCTGCTTCACACTCCAAAAGGATTCTGAAGCAAGACTGAGTTTCTGTGTGAGTTAAAGAGAAACAACGGCTTAAGCCCTGTGGTTCCCTTTAAAAAGATGTTTTGCAAATATGGAGCTGGGGGTGGGGGCTTGGGACAAGCATGTCTAACCCTCAGAGGATGCTCCCATATAGCTGGGAAAGGGACAGAGTAGACAGAGTAGATGGCAGCTGCCTGGCCCTGAGGGTGGACGCTGGGCCATGGGGAAATGCCCCTCAGGTCCAGCTCTGGGGCTTTCCATCAGCTGGAGTTGGCTGATGCCCTTTCATCCCGCAGCCAGGCTCAGCCCTGGTGACACTGCGTAGGCCCCCAGGGCTACCACGAGCAGGGTGGACACCACTGTTTTGCCTCTGCTCCCTTCACTTGGCTGACCTTAGCAGCACAGGTGCAGGCCTGACCCTCAGGACAGAGCAGTGCTTCTCACTCCACAATGCCCCTGCCACCAGGATGCAGCCCTGGCTCCATCTGTCCTCCTTCTGCCACAGCTTACCAGTGTCTGACTTCACTCAGCCTCCCAGTCCCCCTACTCAATCCAAAAGGAAATGGAGACTAGCCAGGCAAGCAGAGGGGTGAAGGTCGGGGGTGCTGGGAAGGCTGTCACCCTGTCCTAGGCCCTGCACCCAGGGCCAGTCCTACCTTGAATTTCTCGTAATATTGCCTGGCTTCAGTAGCCTCAGAGGAAGATTTTCTTTCTATCAGGTTGTCACTGGTGAGGAGATTGCTGTTCAGGTGTTTGCAAAGCCACATCGCCTGGAGAAAGAGATCAGCAAGGTGACCTGAGCGGGCACAGTGAATGCATTAAGGATCACGCCGTGCGCTGCCCAGGCCCCTCTGTATCTACCACAACAGGCTGGCCGGGGGGGCATCCGTAGCTGTGGCTGGAGTGACACCCCGTGGGGAGGCAAACCCGCAAAGTACCTCCCAGCCTGATTCCTGCCTGCATGCATCTGCTCCACTGGTCATGGGCTACTCGTGAGGCTGGAAGCCTACCAATGGGGAGGCTTTGCTGCCCTGGGCCTGCCTTTCCAAGCTCTGTGGACCACAAGGTTTTAATTCAAGGAAAGGTTAGGCCAGGAAAGGTGGGGACAGAAACATGGTCACAACCCATACTCACTGTTCATTTCCTTCTTAAACACTGGGTATCGATGAACTAATCTCCCTTCGTGTGCAGTCTAGCAGAGGGGAGTACCTCTTAAGGCGTAATAACGTGTCAAAATGATCTGAGCACCAACATTATGCTGGTGGCCATTTCAGCACCAGGATGACGCTGAAGACCTTCCCAGGTCCCCTGGGCTGGTGTGGACCTGAACTCTCCCTGCTCCTCCTGCCAAGACACATGAGGGACGATCCTGGGAAAGAGCCTGCTCGGCTTTCACATTGTGAACTTGGAGTCTGCAAAGCTACACAAGCTCAGGGTGAGCGTGATGAGTTCACCACCAGGCCTGAGCTTCAACAGCAGCTGCCAACTGCCAGAACCTGATACTTCAAGGGGACAAACCTGATGGCCTCAACCTTGTAGGGACTTGACAAAGGAAGGTCTCTGTGCTCTGAGGCTGCCCTGACCAGCACATCCCTCCTGGTGATCAAAGAAGAGAGCCCGAACAAGGCAAAGACGGCCCTGAAGGCGGTAGAGTGAAAGCTCTTTCCCCAAGGGGGACCTCCCGAGGGTCTTGCCTCTCCTTGAAAACACAGCTCAGTAAAGAGGTGCAGCGTTTGCCTAAATGCAGATTGTCACTCGAGGTCCCTATGTCAGAATCTGCCAGGGAGCCTTTTCTAACTGGTTTTCTGAGTCCTGTCCTGGGAGATTCTGATGGGGTCGATCTGTAGGGAAGCCCAGGAACCGGCATTTTTCAAAGCACCCTGGGAATGCTAATGACCTGTGGGCTGGGAGCCCCAGTCTCTAAAGCAAGACCACAAAAGAGGCTGGATTCAGGGGAGCTGGCCATGGGAAGGAGCACAAGCTGGCAGCCTCACACTGAGGAGTCAGAGAAGATCTACAGAGACAGAGGGCGGGCTGACAGGCGGGCAGAAGGATCAGCTACGCAACGCCAAAAGCAGAGCAGACGCAGGCTGCTCAGTGTAGGGATCACCAGCTCTGTTCCTTTTTGGAATAAAGGTGCCAGTTAATTGGGAAGAGGCTGCCCCATGATTCCAGTCCCCAGGGAGTGCGCAGAGCAGTGACCTGGCCACTAGGGAGGGCTCACTGCTGTTCATCGACAAGATTTTAGAAGGTGGAAGAGTCCCACCTCATGGCTCAAATTTTAATATGTCTGTGGCTCTTAAAACACGGACTGAAGACTGAAGCCACAGGTGGGATGAAGCTTGGCAGCGTCGGGGCAGCGTCAGCCTTGGGGGCCAGGGGAGGCCGCAGAGCGGCGAGTGAGGAGGGCTGAACTATCTCCTGTATCTTCAGAGTTGTAGTTTCCTTAAAATGGAGAGAGACCAAAGAAAAGAGCAAAACGATAAGCGTGTGTAAGACCTGGGAGTTGGACGCATGAATATTGATGATATAGTTCTGGACTTTCTGATTGTTCAAAATATTTCATAATTAAAATTTTAAGGCTGAGTCTTCTTTTTAAATATTTTTTTAGTTGTTAATGGACCTTTATTTTCTTTTTTTTATTTTTTAAATATTTATTTTTCAGTTGTAGGTGGACAGAATATCTTTATTTTATTTTTATGTGGTGCTGAGGATCGAACCCAGTGCCTCATGCGCGCTAGGCGAGCACGCTACCACTGCGCCATAACCCCAGCCCCTGGACCTTTATTTTATTTGTTTGTGGTGCTGAGAATCAAACTCAGTGCCTCGCACATGCCAGGCAAGTGCTCTGCCACTGAGCCACCGCCCCAGCCCTAAGGCTGAGTCTTAAGACCAAACATGCTTACTTCTTGAAACGTCTCCTAGGCTACAGTTAAGGTGCGCAGAGATAGCATTCACAGGGCTGGGGATCTGGCTCAGTGATGGAGCCCTTGCCTCACATGTACAAGGTCCTGGGTTCAATCCTCAGCACCACATAGAAATAAATAAAATAAAGGTATTGCACCCATCTACAACTAAAAATATTTTTTAAAAAAAGATAGCATTCATGTAGGTGTGAGAATATTCTGAAAGGTGCATCCCCAAATGTTGAAGTCTGCTTGTCCCTGGGTGGAGGGCGACTATATTTTTGGTTTTTCTAGGTTTTCTACCAGGAACACACACGGGCTTTATAATAAGGAAACAAGAAGGAAGAGAAGAAGAAGAAGAGCCCTGCTCTACTGACAACTCGCTGAGGTCTGGGCTCCTTCCTGTTGGAACAGAAGTGAGAGATCACAGCCCACACTTAATACGACACACTTACGATAGTTGTTTTCCCCGAGGCAGGCGGACCTAATATCACAATCTTCGGCACTGTGGAATAAAAAGACCTGAATGTCACCACTTGGGAAGACAAGCAGCCTCCCACGCCTGCGGTACGCTGGGTGTATTTATCGCTCTCCTCCCCAGATTTCATTTCTGCCAGTGACACGGTCATTTGTAACCCAGGGGCTCAGAGACGCTCACACCATACAACATATTCTCTGTGTTTAGAGAGGTAAGTGATCACTGAGATGGTTTATTTTTCTATCTCCATGGGGACATGGACACAGTAACTTGTTTGCCCAACTAATAAATATCAAGAACAATTGGGATTTCAAACACCATAAAGCATTTTAAACAGGGACTTTGTCTCAGGGACACTCTCTCAAATAAAGTTGTATTTTATGTAAATCGACTTCGAAGCTCTTTTTATATTTATGCCTTTTTACTTAGCAAATTGTATTCCCTGTCATTTTATAGAGGAAAATAATGGAAAAAAGCCTGGAGCGCCTGGGCCAGATTTATAAAACTCAAGACAGGAAAGTCTTTGTTTCCAAACACGGGCATTTCTATGCAAATGGAAGACACTGGCAGCTCATTTGTCACCATCGCCCTGGCTCTGGAATGCTCTTGGCCCTGCAGGATTCCTGAAGCGGCTCCCACACTGGGGAGCAGGTGCTGAAGATCCAGAGTGAAGACCACTGGAGGGGAGCAGGCGGGCATGCACATGGGGTCAAGCCGCCAAAACAGGACGCAGTGTCTGGACAGACAAACCTGCAGTGGCCTCTTGCTGAGTGCCATCTTGATTATGTCATCTCCCCCTACTTGTGGGAATGGAGTCACCTTCTTGAGGTCCTGCCCATGCGGGCACAGGAACACTGCTCCAGCTGGCCCGCGCCTCTGTCTACACGAAGAGCCTCTTCCTGCCAGGCCAGCGGGAGGGTATCTCACCCGTGCAGAGGGATGTGTATGACCTACTCTGGGGACAGACAGAGAAGGAGCTGGGTGGTGTCCTCTTGGACAGTAATTTAATGATCAGTGCTAGTCCTGCCAGGCTGTTTGGGTTTAACAGAGCTTTGCCCAAATTCACGGCACTTCGCATTTTCAGGGAAAGGTGGCACGTTCAAGGCAGCTCACCGACACGCTTGACCACCACTCCAGGGCACTTTTCACAGCGGGCGGGCGACAGGCTGCTGAGAAGAGCAGGGTGGAGTGGTTCCAGGTGGCCGATCAGCTGGGAACAGGGCTGATGGCAGTCTGTGGGCTCTGGTCTCTGGCAAGGAAAGTGCTCTCTCCCCAGGACACGCCTTTCTGCTGCCACTTGGCTTTTACACGTCCCTAACAAACTGCTTTAACGCCCCTGAGGTTTTCTACACCTCTGTGTGTTTATAAAGCTGGCCCACCAGGCCCTGATGTCGGAGTGGAGGTGACTGCTTCTCAAGGCCACAGCCCTTCCTGCTGGTGGCAATGTGAAGGCAGGCACAGGGACAGCCTGGCCCCACCCAGCGACCGTCACAGACCTTCTTCTCTCCAAGTCAGGCCAGGCTGGAGCGCTTCAAGCCCACACAACTCCCAATACGCTTTTGGCCAAAAGTCCCTGTGTGCCTGTAAGTGCCCTTGGACGCTCAGGGGCAGGACCTCCAGAAGGCTGGCCCTGCCCGCACCTAGCTGGGGCAAAGAATCAACAGTCCCTCCTTGAGCTGAGGTGCCTGGGCCTTTCTCATTCTTCCTGTAGATGTGTTTTCACACTCCTGTCCTATCCTGCCACTTGTCACTGCCCTGTCAGGAATGTCCTTCTGGCTCCCACGGTCTTGTTGTGGTCCTCCTGTCGGGGCTCTTGATCATGCGACATGCAGGACCCACCTCCACACTGGGGAGCTTCGTCCCATAGCAGAAACGCCATGGCCTGGCTGTCCCCAGTGAGCCGCCACTCCTTGAGGGTGGGTGCCAAGGCTCACCCCCTTGGCTGCCCCACTGCAGCACCCATGGGGGCCCCCTGGCTGTCTTTCTGTGATCACCAAGTGTCTGTCACCCCAGTCACCACCATTATCGCCACCTTACAAAGGGTCCCTCTGCCAGCCTGCATTCTCGGAACAAGCTGAGGAGCCAAATGTGGCTAAGTCAAGCAGAAAAAGAGGTTTAGTCAGAGACCAGTGTGGCTGAGAGAGTCCCGTGCAGGCTGGGGGCAGGCCTAGGGATGCCTGCCAAGTAAGGCCACTGAGTGGTCCAGGGGTGGGAGTACGGCTGTGCCAGGCACGGCACACTGCAACCTGTGCCCATGACACTCTGACAGGGGTGTGCGAGCCACGGGCTCCCACTGCCACTGCTGCCCAGGAACCAGGCCTGGCAGAGCCAGCAGGGAAAGGCTCATGTGACCAGGGCAACTGAGGCCACAGGCCCAGGCCTTAGCCATCATGGCGGCCCAGAAGGCACTTCCAGCACCCGGGGTGGGAGCCAGGACAGGGGTTCAGGGGCCCATTCTCTCTCTCGGCCTGTAAGCTGGAGAAAGGCCTCGTAGGACCCTCGACCTGGGTGAGAAAGCCACAGCAGGTGGAGAACAGGACTTGTAGGGCCAGTCTAGAAATGCAGTGGCTTTGAGGACACCTACTGGTTGGGGTACCAAGGAAGGCTTGCAGAGAGGGACAGCAGGGAGAGGGCCAAAGGTAGGGAGGCCTCAAGCCCTGAAGGAAGGCTTGCTTGGGCCAGAGGAGGAGGCTGGCGTGGCCTAGGGGTGGAGGAATGGGCCCGTCACTCTAAAGGGGCTCTCACCACAGGCCTCTGTGGTTCCCCAGAACTCCAGACCCAGCTGGGCTGAGGGCTGGTGAAGCCTGAGAAGTGCACAGCACCGAGGGCATCCTGGGACAGTCTGACTTCCACGCGGTGCACTTGTTCTGGCAAAGTTCCTGGGCCAAAGACAGCAGGGGACCCCCCTCTGGGTTTCTGTAAGTGGCTCCCAAATTGTACACAGCTCTGAAAATACTTTAACAGGGGACATCCACGGCCTTTCTCCCCATCTAATTTCTCATACTCATTTATGTGATTAATTTCAGTTCTTAAAATCTAACACCTTGAAACTCCAGCCTGCTCATAAGTAATTATTTATAAACAGTGTCATAAAAGGCTGCTTGGCTGCCAAGAGTAATCAACTTCCTCCAACCACTTCAAAGGAAATCAAAGAACCTTTCCATCCACACAGCCTTTTGAGGTTTAACTAGGAGCATGATTTAAAATTCACAAGAACCCCTTAGGTATTGAGCTCTAATACACAGCTTTCCTGGACAAACGTTTGATAGGAGACGAAACACACCATTACCTTCACCAGTGCCGGCTCTAATATTGCCCAGGGCCACTGTAAATGCTCACTTTGTACTAAATCTGCTCTTCTCCTGGCGAAGGGGCTGCCAGCCCTGCTGTGGCTCCCTCCCTCCCTCACTCCCTCCTGTGCATGCTCACGGGGCAGAATGAGTCCACAGCTCCCCTCCACTACCCCAGCTGGGGCTAGTGCCACCCGTGTCCAAGTTAATTCTGCAGGTGGGAGGTAGAGTTGAGGTTCCAGCTCCAGTTAACACAGGCCACTGCGTGGCTAGAAGGAGACATGCCAATCGCATAACTACCCAGGACACTGGAAATGTTTGTTGGGTGTCACAGGACCTTGCCGAGCCTCCTGCAGTCTTCTAGAACACAAGAGGGTTGGCTTGAACCGACTCTAGGCAACTCCCAGAAAAGCCACAAAAGCGTGTTGTACCCCACCCTCCCTCCTAGGTTGTAGCTTCACCTGTGTGCAGGCCTGAGCCAGGGGAGGGCAGCCCATGGACAGAATGTACCAACATTCATAAAAGCTGCCAGTCCAAGGCCTCGGAGTGGGGGCAAGACCATGGGAATAAGCTAACCCCAAAACAATGCTACCAGGATCCAGTGACCACACCCAGGAGCCCTTGGGCTGGAAAGCTTGGAGGGCACCCGTGGCTAGAAGCTAAACAGCAGGTCTGGATTCTTCTCCCTGCCTGAGAGCAAAGGCCACCACGAGGAAGGAGCAGAAGCTCCATGGAGGGCAGCCTTTGGAAAGCCCTGAGATAAGGTGGATGAGAAGGGGGCTGTCACAAAGAGAGGAGGTGGCTGTCCAGCCAACACCAACTGCATCCAAACCAGAAATGATATTGGGACTTAAAAATCCTGATGCGCTTGGCAGTGTGACACTGAAACAAATCCCCAGGCAGAGCAGCAAGATGGAAAGGTGAGAAGGTGGCCTCAGGGTTCAGACTCTCGAGCTTCTAGGCAGGGCCTAGGGAAGCCTGGAGGCTAGTGGCTTCAGAACACAGAGCAGGGCACGCGGCCCTGGGCAGGACAGGAAGGCAGTGGCAGACAACCCAGGTATTCATCACCGAGCACGACTTGTAATTTAGAAAAATCTCATTAAGCTCTTCACCAATAAAAAGCTGAACATCACAGCCCCTGAGCCCCTGTCCCTCACAGGAACATGTAGGCTTGTCATCCCCTCGGCTGTCACTGCCTGACCACCAAAGGCCAGGCCAGGCTTCACAGCCCCCCTCACAGCTCACTGAACACCACTGCTCCAGAGAGAGGGAGACTGACACCAAGCGAGGGCAAGGACCCCACCGTCACTTCCTACTCTGGAGACAGTGACCTGAGACTGCAGATGGCGGGCTGCAGAAGGCTCACTCCTCCTGTGCTTGGCCTGGGCTCCTCTCCCTCGGCCTGGCTGCTCCTTCCCCTTTGAGGTTCTCTGCTTTTGCTTCCTCCTTGCTCTGCCTCCGGAGCTGTCGCTGGTGGCCCAGGACAGTGAGTCTGGATGGCAGAGCTGCCAGCAGCGCAGGAGTGACAGGAGCTTAGCCACGCAGCTCCAGCTCTGCCTCAGGGTGCGGAAGAGGGAGGCCAGGACCTCTTCCTCTGGACAATGGAGCTATGCCACTGAGGCTGAGGATGAACCCCAGTCTTCTGAGGGGGCCGAGCCTCCACTGCACCACAGAAGAGACAACCAACCTGGGAAAAAGGCCTCTGAGGAGAGTCGCCGTAGGCACAGTGAATCAGGTCTGGCCAGTGAGGCTGGGGAGAAGGCGAGTCAAAGGCCCCCATCCGGCTCTGCCTCCCTCTGGGCCCACGGGCTCTCATCAGCTTCAGCTGGGTGAGCCAGCGCCCAGCCATGTGCACCTGATTGCAGACTCAGGAAAGGGCACAAGTGGGGCTCTCTTTGAAGCGGGGCAAAGGTCTATGCAATGGCACTGGAGTCCAGGAAGCCCTGGACTTCCTGGACTCCAGCGTCACTGATGCTCCACAGCCCAGCCTGAGACCACTGGGGCGCTGTGGTCATGAGCCTCCTTCCTTCTTCAACAGCCTTGTGCTGCTGCTCGCCTGAGGCTGTCTGAACCTCACCTCAGGCACCTCAGGCCTTGTCCCTCTCAGCCACACCAGCACTGACCCCTCAAAGCAGCCATGCTCCAGTGAGTCATCAAAGCTCCCACACGCTGGTTCTCCCTGACAGTTCACCCAAGACAGCATAATCCTCCACCTGGCAAATCGACCCAGGGCATGACGTGAGGGGCCTGCTCGCTCCAGGGCCTGCCCCTCCTCCTGGTTCTGCACTCTGGCCTTGGGTCTGGCTGACCTACACCTGGCCGAGGCTTGGGGAGCTTTGGAACTCATTAGCTGGCACTGATAATGAGACCATCTGAAAAGCCCAAGTGCTTACATGTCTAGGTAGACCAGAAACCAAGCACACCTGACAAGAGGGCTGATCAGAGAGCTTAAACCCAACAGGCGACATGAGCTAGGGCAGGCGGAGGAATTAATAATTGATTCCATGGGCCATTCTGAGGTTTGCATTTTAATAACTTGGCAAGAGAATTTTTATTAGTTGGGCTCCAAAAGAAAAAAAGGCATTTTTCAAGTAACCACCTCAAGTTGTCAAAGCCCTTCCCCACCCTGCTCCAACTCCCTCAGACACAGGCGGGACAGAGTGGCTCCTGGCTGTGCCCAGGGTAGGACGGGCCCGGAGGAGCAGGGGGCTACACACTGAGGGCTCACCATTATCACTGTCGCGCTGCAAGTGCTTGACCAGGAAGGAGATGGGGTTCTCAGGCTGGTAGACCAGGAGCTGCTCCAGCATGCTCTGTGGGCACAGGGCAGACAGAAGCACTTAGCACCCACAAGGGCCCTGGCTGCCACGGCTGCCAATGGGCCTTCTCTCTCCATTGCGCCCTGTCAAACAGACCTTCAAACTGGGACCTAGCCACTGCCCCAGCTGGCATCTGCTGGAGTTCCCCATGAGCAGAGGCATGAGAGGGGCTAGGTGGGGTATTGTGGGAGGCACTTGGAGGGACAGCACCCTGAGCAGGTTGCCCAGGGCCTCTCCTCTGGTTCCCTTTGTATTTCCCATCAAGCCTCCTCCCGGTTCTCCTCAGGCACCTGCACTGTCAGCCCCCTCAGAGTCTTAGCAAATGCTATTTCCTAGCCTGGAAGGCTTCTTCCTCGTTCTTGTCCTTGCCACCTTCTACTCGGTCCTCAGGTTTCAATGGGAACAAACCTTTCTGATCATACACACTAGGTAACCCACATCTGTCCCATGCTCCTGCACACCTGCCCTTGCCTCACCTTGTCCCTGCCCGCCTGACCATCCCCCCAGCAGGCCATGAGTTCTGTTGATCTGTCTGTGTGGACCCTCAGGGCCTGTCACAATCCCAGTAGGTGTACAGTGCATTTGTTTGTTGGGGACACAGTCAACTACCTGGATTGCTACTACCTGGGTCCTTCCAGAGGGGGGCAGAATAGTTATCACCCAAGTATGGAAATAGTTCTCAGAAACTCTGGCCATTTAATCCCACTGAACAAACATTATCAAGGGCAAGCAGCTGCTAAGGCTTTGGGATGAACGGCTGGCTGACAGGAGGGAGTTTGGTGGGAGGCAGAGGAGGGGCTCTAGTCCTGAAGGCAGAGGGAGTGTGCGGCAGTAAAAAGAACAGTGACTGGGCTGGGGTTGTAGCTCAGTGGTAGAGCGCTTGCCTCACATGCGTGAGGCCCTGGGTTCGATCCTCAGCACCACATACAAAGCAATAAAATAAAGACATTGCGTCCATCTACAACTAGAAAAATATTTAAAAAAAAAAAAAAAAAGAACAGTGACTGGTGACAAGTCCTGGTTCCAGCCCCACTCCAAATCTCATCAGCAAGTCCCTTCCCTTCTCTGAGCCTCAGCTTCTCCACCTTCTCAACGGCACAGTTGGACTAAATCCATGTTTGCCTATCACTGGCTGCGCTGAGATGATTTTAGGCAGTTCGCTCATGATGATGTAGTTGCATATTCAATGTGTATAAGAAAAAATAAATACACCAAATCTATAATTTCAAGGATATTGCTTAAGATGAGGCAAAAGAAGTTAATTTTTAAGTGAGTTGATTTCAAGAAATGATTCGGTTTAAACAGGAATGTGGTAGTTATGTGAATCTATACATCTCATAAATTTCAGATACACACACACACACACACACACACAGGTGAAAATAGAGCAAATCCAAATCAAGCCTACAGTATGGTGGCCCACATCAGTTTTCTGATTTTGACAATGTGCGCCTGCTGTGTTCCGTACGTGGACTGGGGGCACCTGGGTGAGGCTAGACCAGAATTCCATACTATTTGTGGGACTGAAGCCAGGAGTGATGTCTGTGAGCTACACCTCCAGCCCTTTGTAAGATGTTACTTTGAGACAAGGTCTCACTTAGTTGCTCAGGCTGGCCTGGAACTCTTGATACTGCCTCAGCCTTCCAGGAAGCTGGGATTACAGAGATGTGTGCCACCGGCACCTGGAATCCATATTATTTTTGTGATTTCCCGAGTCGGACATGATTTTAAAATAAAAAAAAATTTTTAAATAGAAATGGTCAAAACCCTGGCGGCCACACCAGGTAGGGAAGGACAGGAGAGGCCGCGGAAAGCCCCGGGCAGTCCCCTCGCAGGGCGTCAACAGCCCGGCCTCGGCCCCCGCTCGGCTCCTGCACCGCGCAAGCCTCGCAAGCTCCTCGCGGCCCCGCGGGAAGCACGTCTGCTGGAGGCGGGCCGGGCCGAGGCCGGCCGGTCCCTGCGGCGCGCGGAGCCCCTCGGAGCCGCGGGGCTCGGTCACCTGCATCAGCTCGAAGACGTGCTTCTCCTCCCCGTACTGGGGCATTTCTGAGGGGACGAGGTGCGGGGCCGTCGTAGCGTCCATGTCGCTGCGGCGCGCGCTGCCTAGCAACGGCGTCGCCGGGGCGCCGCCCGCACGTCATCAGCGCGCGCCGCGCCCCCGCCCCTCGCGGGGCCTCGGGTGGCCCCGCCGACAGCCCGGGCGCCCCGCGGCCGCTCCCGCCCGCCCGGCCCGTGGCCAGCTCTGCCCTCGCGGCCTCCGCCTCCCCATCGGCTGCGTGGCGCGGACGTTCAGGGCGGGAGGCGCCCTCGCGGCGGCCCGCGACCTCGGCGGACCCCCCGGCGCGGCCGGCGGCCACGTGACCCGAGCGCGGCCCCGCGGTCACAATCGCGCGGCGGCCCGCCCCCGCCGGCGCCCACCCCGCCCACTCCCGCCTCGCGGGTCCTAAGCGGGGCCTCCCCGCCCCCCGGGGCCCAGACACCCAGGGAGTCACGCCCGCCTCGGCGCCGTGTGCCCGTCCAGCACAAGCAAGGGTAAAGGGGGCCGCGGGGCCGCGGGGTGGGGGCGCGGCGCGACGGGCCCGGGGCTCCGCCCGGCGAGCTACCTGCTCCGGGCCTCCCTGCCCTCCCGGGAGCCGGGAGGGCGTCAGGGAAACCTTCCCGGACAGGGACGCGTCCGCCGTGAGCGCACGGTGCGCGGAGGCTGCTGCTGGTGGTAGTACCTTATCATTGCGGCAGCCGTGTGAAATAGGTGCCGTCGTTCCCATTTTACAGGGAAGAAATTGGAGGATCAGACTCACAAGTCCCTCGTTTTACAGATGCATAAACTGAGGCCCAGAAAGGGGGAAAATCTTTCCCAGGGTCACTGGTTAAAGCAGAGGGAGATCCGGAACTGGAAGTAGGCATACTGACTCCAACCCACAGGATGGACTTTGGAGGACACCCTCCAAAGTAAAACCAGCAGTGCTGCCTCTTTCCCCGCAAAACTGCCTTCTCAAAGTGCACACATCTTGGTGGGCTTGTCAAACCCAACTGCAAAGACAGCCGGGGAAGAAAAGGAAGCCACCACCCCCGAACAAAGAACACAACAACCAAGCCTGCAATTTGTGGCAGAGAGGTTCAGTTTGCTTCTTGGACATTTCTGAAATGATGTGCCTTTCTCCTCATTTATTTTAAGCCTTAGGCGCTTTTCATACCATGATTTAATCTTCTTTAGCAGCCTGGAAAAATACAAATCAATTCAAGCCTAAAACCTAGCAAGTAATCATTTTTTCCTCCCTCCTTCCCTAGATCCAGAAGTGCCTGCAACCTTGTGCCTTTCATCCACACTAATTTGGCTGCAGAGCTCTTGTTCAAAGGATGATCACTTTGGATAGCTTATTACAGCTCCTCTCGTTGACATTCCTGGTGTGCATGTCACAAGTTGCTAGGATCAAGAACCAAGTCAGTTTTGCTCTCAAGGGCTCTTGGGGCCACCAGCCAAGGTATCGCTGTATCCTTGGAGAACTTGGCAGTCTCAGGAATCCCCAAGAGGATGGCAGAGAGCTGGACACATCAGCCCTCTCAATCCTAGTCCCCATTGCTCTAGGGTGGGTAGAAGGGGAAGTGGAGTGGGAGTGGGAGTAAGGCCCAGGGTCTGGCTAGTGGTTGAACCCTAGAAGGGGTCCAGCAGCTTTTTGGGTCCTTTGTACCCCCACCTGTCCCCACCCCCAGCCACAGCTAATCTGATTTGTAGCATGTTTGTCTCTAAGGAATGGCAGGGAGGTAGCCAAGTTAAGAGCCCAGACTAGAAAGTCAGGCAGAGCTGCAGGACAAGTCCAGGCTTGCCCGCTTCCTAGCTGCATGGTTTCAGCTTCCTGATCTGCCATGTGGGATAATCATAGCCTCTTATTTCTAGGCTGGGAGAAAACTCAAGGTAAAGCATGCCCAGGGCTTACAGCCCTGACCACCTGTTCTCAAGAGGATAGGTTGAGCCAGGATCTCCGGCTGGAGCAAGCCTGTCCTTTGCCCTGCACCAAACCTACCCTCTGCAAAGTCCCTCCTGTGGACTATACGATCTGCCTCTCTCACCTGCCTATGAAGCAGTTTCATGTGCTCATCTGGGCCCTAATCTCCCACTCTTAACGGGTGGCTTCTTCCAGGGCAGGGGCTTGTCCATTTGGCCAGTATTATAGAGCCCTGCACCTGGACAGTGTCTGGCAGGATGAAGACCTAGCGAGCAAGTGTGGGCCATGTTTTCACCCCCTTGGCTTAGATGCCTCCAGTGGTTCTTCTGAACGTCCCGCCTGACCCCAGGACTGGCCCTGTCTGCTGCCCTTTTCTGCGTCTGCTCACAATATTCCTGCATCCCCACCCCTCAAGCCAGCCCCCAGTCCCACCTCTCCAGCCTGCCTTCAGGTCCAGGTTCCAACTTCCCCTCCCCCAGCAGGCCACGCCCTCAGCAGCCCCTGCTTTTTTTTTTTTTTAAAAACATTTATGTTTTAGTTGTAGGCGGACAGAATATTTTATTTTTATGTGGTGCTGAGGATCGAACCCAGTGCCTCACGCATGCCAGGCGAGCACGCTACCACTGCGCCACAACCCCAGCCCCCCCTGCTTTCCAGGTGCACACCACCATTGTGGGAGTCCCCTGCCATTGCATGCACAGTTTGATCTCAATAGTTCTGGTGGCTCCAATGATGGGAGCCACATTGCAGGCTCAGGGTCTACACCTTACACCTGTCACTTCATGTGGTGTTCATCCCAAGACTGGGCGGCTAATGCTGCTGTCTCCCTGTGGCATGTTAGCACACTGAGGAGTAACTTGGCTGTGGTCACCCAAAGGGGTGGGGCCAGGATGTGTAACTTTAGGGCCATTTTAACCACCCCTACCACAGCACTGTGGGCCAAGGCCAAGCTGAATGAGTGTATTCCGTCTCCTCTGGAAACCCACTTCTGCATCACTCTGACTTTTCTAGGTCCTCCCTTTGAGTCATTTGTAAACCCCAGACTGGAGTAGGGTGGGGCAAGTAAGGCACTTGTCTTGGCACAACACATAAGGGGAGGCTGGGCTGTGGCTCAGTGGCAGAGCACTTGCCTAGCATGTGTGAGGCACTGGGTTTGATTCTCAGCACCACATATAAATAAATAAAGGTCCATCAACAACTAAAAAAATTTTTTTAAAAATGTAAGGGGACACCAAAAATCTCAATAATCAATATGTTTTTAACATAGTATTTTCTAAAAATCAAAATTAATGCTAAAATCCATTTAGAATATCCAAAATTGAAATAAAAGTCAGATGCTGTTAACTGAGTTTTCCTTTTGCCACAAGATCCAGCGTGGAGGCTCAGCGCCATCAGTCTCGTTCCTTAAAATTCTGTCATTTTGTTCTTTGTAGATGTCTATGTTCATTTTATTTTTTAATTTGTGTTTGTGTTCACTTTCTACAAAATATTCCTCTCTCTTGATTACTGATTTTTTGGTTCCCCTTAAGTTTTGCATGAGGCAGCTGACTCCTTCCCCTCGCCCTAGTCCCATCCCTGGTGAGCCTGACTGCATGGGAGGCACCACAGAAACCCAGTGAGCCCAAGTATGCCATTTCTGCCCCCTGGGAAGGGGGCCCAACATGGCAGGTGTTCAGTAAACAGTGGGCCCCCAGCCCCACTACCTTTCCTTCCCCACTTCAGAGGCTGTGCTGAGTGCAGGGAGCTTGAGGGGGAGGAGGCCACCTAGCCCTGGACGAGGCCACCAGCCACCAGGGGAGCAGCGGCTCTCCCCGCTGTTGGCTGGCACTCTCTTCTGAACCTGCAGTAGCCCATTCAGGTTTATGGGGCATGACTGTGAGGACCCTGAGCTGGCTGCATCCCACTGAAGGCCCCCTCTCCTCCGAGTTCTCTGGTTCACCATACCCATGATTCTGTGGGGACAGCTTCCTGTCTGTCCCCATGCTTCCTTTCATTCCCTGCTGCCGTCTCCTCGTGCAGTAGGGATGTCCTCCCAACTTAAGCCCTGCTCAGTGCTGAGGGTGCTGAGGGGACAGGAGAGAAGAGATGCTTCCCAGATCCATCCTGTCTTTACTTCTCCACTTGAGACCTGCCTGGAGGTGGCAATGTGCTTTCTTCACCCGTCCTTGCTTTGTTCCTGCCCCTTCCACTTGGGACACCTTGCTTGGTCCTGACCTTGGTGTAGACTCCTCTGATCCCTCACTCATGGGGCACAGGCTGGCACAGTGGAGCCTGAAGTCCATGTGCCTGGTGACAGTGAAGGTACAGCCAGATGTGGCAGGAGTGAGGATGTCTGTTAATCAGGAAGTGTAGAACCTGGGGTGTCTCTGGCACAGGCTTTCTGTGACACCCTAGGCAAATCCCTTGTCTCTGGGCCTCTGTTCCCCTCCTGGAAGTCAAGGGGAGTTGGCCTGCCAACCCTTCCAGCTCTAACATTCCATAAATCTGCAACATTTTACACATGCTCAGAAAAATTGGTAAGTCATAGGGTACAGAACCCTCTGCTCTTTCTGCTCACAAGGGATTCTACAAGCTTGCAGGCTACCTGCATCCCACCAGGGACAATATGTGGCACCAAAAGAGCGTTCTTGCAGTTAATGTTCCTAATTAAGGCAAGGTTTGCATGTCATGTGGATTGAGACCAGGGCCCCTGCCCAAGTGCAGAGCAGGGGGACTTGCAGCTTCTCATGCTGAACAACCCAGCATGGACCCTTCTCAGCTAGCCCACAGAATTCCCACTCTCCCACCTGCACAGTGGCTGGTGTCTTAAGGTCAGTGGTGCTAACTGGTGTTCTGCTGGTTTTTCTTCTTATGGGCATATCCCTTGATTCCCAGGTTGTGCTGGCACCACAGGGAGGCCCTGGAGGCTGTGTGTGTGTGTGTGTGTGTGTGTGTACACAAAGACAGTCTGCAGAAGCCAAGGAAGAGAGCAGATGTCCTGAGGGAAGAAGTCATATTTCATGGCAGACTGTCCCATGAACAAGGATCAGGTTTAGCACTGTCATGGATAACCTGGGAGGATCCTGAGCGAGTGAGCCTGATTCCCTTCTCTGTAAAGCAGGGATGAAACAGTCCCTGCCCCTTGGGGATGTGGGGATAGGCTGAGCAAGGTGCTGCCCGTAGAGCACTAGTGGGCATCCTCTCCAGAGACCCCCTCCCTCCTGGAGTTGGCTCATTTCTGGCCCCCAGGGCTTCATGGCTCTCTTCCTTCGTAGATCTCTCCTATCCTGTAAGTGACCACAGAGGACAACCATGAATGAGGCCAAAGAGACCCTCCGTGGCATTGAACAGAAGTACAAGCTGTTCCAGCAACAGCAGTTCACCTTTATCGCAGCTCTGGAGCACTGCAGGGAGAATGCACATGACAAGATCCGGCCCATCTCCAGCATCGGACAGGTGGCACCTAGCAGGGCCTGATGCGGGTCGCAGGGGCCTCCCCAGCCCAGTCCCCACACCTGAAAAGAGCCCAGGGAAGGGAAGCACATTTGTGCCTGAATTGGGACTCAGACCCTAACTGATGGAACGGGTTCCCTCCACTCCTCCCCTATCAGACTCAGTCAGCCAAGGTCAAAGTCCACCTGCCACCTCTGTGACCTTGGGCCAGTGAGGTTACTTACCTCACTAAGCCTTAGTTTCCTTATCTATTATGCACATTGAGTGAAGCTCCACTGCTCAGCCTCCATTGCTTCCTGTGGGCCAGCCTTGGGCTCGTCACTTTTGCAGATGTTTTTATTTAACCCCATCTCCTCGAGGGCTAGCTGTTGTCCAAGTTCACTCTGCAGGACTTGAAAGCCATCCACAAAGCTAGTGGCCTGAGCCACAGTGCAGCTAGGACCACACCCACAGGCCAGGCCTGGACTGTCAAGAGGCCGCTGGGAGGGAGCAAGCTTGCCGAAGCACAGCTGCTCGTGAAGAGGGTGGGCCTGGGCACCGGGATCAGAACAGCCCAGGAGAAACAGCCGCAGACAACAGGCAGCCCTTGCTGACAGAAAACATTTTTAACGTCGTTTTAAAATCCATGCCTCCCCCACCCCCACTTTTTAACTTGAAAAGTGCTGAACATCCACAAAGGAATAGCACACAACCTTCTCCAGACAGCCTAGCTCTTGACCCTGAGTCCACTGGCTGAAAGGCTGGTCATCCCCCAGGAGCTTGGACTTCTAAGGGTGCCGGGCAGGCTTTCCTGCCTGCCTTGGCATCTGCACCTGAGCCATGTGCCCTTCTGCCTATCATCAGAGCCTCCGCAAACCCTGGCCCTGTGCTCTGACTCTCCATCTCAGGTGCTGGTTCTCAGCCCCATGTGCCCTCTCTGAGCCAGGCGTCCAAAGGCTGCCTGCACACAGCCAGGTAGCCCAATGACAGCTCTGCTGTGACTACCACATGCTGCAGCACCCTGCCACCCCTCATAGGTGCCCATGCGGTTGTGGACAGGAGCCTCTTCCCTGACAGCTGGGGAGGAACCACTTCAGGAAGACATCCCTTAGCCATAGGGAAACTCTGTAGGCTGAGAACGTTCTGGGTAGTCGATACCCTGGGAGGCAGTGATACCCTTCCCATCATCAGATCATGGTGAGAGCTAGTTTCCTATGGAATGAGTGGTAAGTTAATGGTACCTGGACCCAACCCACTTCCTCCCAGCAGCTCAGGCCTCCTGCCCTGGCTCAGTCTCAGATGCAGTCACTGGGTGGTATCAGGTAACTGGAGAAAGACTCCCACCCAGGGAGGACGCACGCCCCTGCCAGTTAGGAAGAGTTGAAAGTAGATCAGAGAATCAGTACTTAGTGCCTTTGCGTGTCTTCTTTGAGAAAGGCTCCCATCTTCCTAAACACATCCAAATCTTATTTTTGGCATTTCAGCTCCTAACGCTCCTAGAGTTGGTTTTTGAATATGGGGTGTGGTAGGAACGTTTTTCTTGTGTGAATCACCCTGGCCCCGGCCTCATTTATTCACGCATCCTTCCTTTCTCTTATAGATGCAATATAGCTGAAGCCATTTCTCACCCCTGGTTCCTTCTTTTTTTTTTTTTTTTTTTTGGCACCAGGGACTGAACTCAGGGGCACTCGACCACTGAGCCACATCCCCAGCCCTATTTTGTGTTTTTTATGTAGAGACAGGGTCTCACTGAGTTGCTTAGCACCTCGCCATTGCTGAGGCTGGATTTGAACTCGCGATTCTCCTGTCTCAGCCTCCCAAAGTGCTGGGATTACAAGCG
>PVHX01004452.1:0-48757 GCA_004024805.1 Geosciurus inauris | reverse complement strand
CTGGTTCCTTCTTGATAGGGGCGGCCCAACCCAACAGTTCTTAAGGGGGTCCTCACAGTGGGACTGTGGTAGGGAAAGTTGGGACCAGCCCCCTTTTGCTTTAGGTGGTGGTTGACTCGGGATCACTGCACAGGGATGGTGTGGGGGATGGGCCTAGAGCCACCGAGCAGGGAGACACATTCAGCTAAGCCACTTCCACTTGGTGCCCCAGCAGGTCACTTCATCCCTGAATCTCCAATATTCAGGGAATTTATCTGTAAAATAAGGAATTTTAAGAAGGCACCTACCCAGGGTATAGGGTTTAGGGAAGAGTGAGACAGCGTTTTGCACAGTGCCAGGGACACTTGGAGATGTTAGCTGTGTGTTGCAGTCTGTGCGTCAGAATGCCCAGTGTGGCTGGCCTCTCCCCGTGAACACGGAGGGTGCCCTGGCGGGGGCCCGCACACTCCCAGCTCACATCCGACTGGCCTCTACAGGTGCAGAGCTACATGGAACACTACTGTAACAACTCCACCGACCGGCGGATCCTGCTCATGTTCCTGGACATCTGTTCGGAGCTGAACAAGCTGTGCCAGCACTTTGAGACCCTGCACTCGGGCACCCCAGTCACCAACAACCTCCTCGACAAGTGCAAGGCGCTGGTCAGCCCGAGCAACGACCTGAGCAGCCTCAGGGCGAAGTAGGTCCCTTCTGGGCCTCGGCGTGTGCAGTGGAGGTTCCCTGGGGCACACGGCCTGGTGCTCTCCCCTGTGGCTTGCACACTTCCTTCCTGGGATGACTGTCAATCAAGACCTATATAAAACCAGGTTGTAGACACAGCAGGGCACATAGGCAGCAGGTTTTGGAGAGAACAGCAGGTTCCCTGGCCCCACAGGGCAGTGGTTCTCAGCTCCTGAGATGTTTCATGCCAGAAGCACCTGGGGCTCCCGGCCCTGACCTGCTGGGCTGGACCCAGTGGGGTCACGGCCTAAGCACCAGGCCTGGAAGCTGCCAGCCAGTCCCCACAGCCAGGCTCACTGTCCCCTCCCCTCCTGGCCTGCAGGTATCCTCACGACGTGGTGAACCACCTCAGCTGTGACGAGGCCAGGAACCACTACGGTGGCGTGGTCAGCCTCATCCCCATTGTCCTGGACCTCATGAAAGAGTGGATCGCCCACTCGGAGAAGCTGCCCCGCAAAGTGCTGCAGCATGTGAGTGTGCCCGCAGCATGCCAGCATGCCACCAGGGCGGCCGCTTGTCCTGCCCGGACTGCAGGCACCCAGCGTTGGTTAGGGAAGCACAAGTATAGGCAGCTGGAAAAAGACCGCCTCAAAGCCAGGGGACGAGACAAAGGATATTCCAAGCCTCCCTGGAGGCCGCCCGGTGGGAAACTGTAACTCAAGGCCAGGGGCCTGCTCCATGGCTGGGTGCTCTGCTAACCAGCGTGGACTCCCCCAGGGATCCACTCCCACTGGTGCCTGTCACCCCTGCCGTGCACCCCAAAGGGGCTAATACATTGTTGAGAACCTCTCCTTCTCTTGCTTTCACTTGTAACTTTCTGCTTCTAAGCTCTGTGCTGGTGAAGAGGATCCCCACTTAAAGAACTGCCCCAACAGTAAGGTGTAGCTAGAGGGTGTCCCGGGCAAGGGCGCTGAGCCACGGCCAGCAGCCATCCAGCTCCTGCCCCACCAGCCACCCAGGCGCTCTCCGTAGTGGGATGCTCCCACTCCCAGGAGGGAGGGAGGGGCAGCATACTGAGCGCCTCAGGGTTAAAACAAAGGCGGTGAGGCCACCTCTCCAGAAGAATTCTGTCTGTGGCTTCTAAGCAAGGACCAGGGCCGGATGTCCACAGCATAGTCGAGGCCCACACGCTGTGCCATGCGTCTGCTTTGAGCTTGCCAGAAGTCATGTCTGACTGTTGCTTTTTCCCTTCGCAGGGGACGACTTAGCTTCTGTATTGTTGCTTCCTCGGGGGGAGACAGTCAAGAATAAAAAATGTTCTACCACCTCTGCCTGGCTTGCTCGGTTTCCTGGGATTTCTTCCTGAAAGAAAACCTGCATTTCTCCTAAGACATCAAAAGGCACTGAGCAGTAACTACACAGGCAAAGCCCCTCACAGATGGCAGAGAAACTGCTGCCAACAAGGGGACCCGGCCTCCACAAAGGCCTGACTCAGAGGTCCATGCCAGAAAATACAGGGCCAGCCCACAGACCTGCACCTTGTCTAGTGAGAGACCTACCCAGGCAAGAAAACCTGAATTCCAAATTAACCACCACCGCCTCCAAGTCCATCCCGAAGGAGCTGCTGCTGCTGTGGGCGGCAGTTCTGAAATCCAGGCAGCCAGGCCAGGGCGAGCACCTGAAAACCACTGTGATGCAGCTTGCCATAAGGGTCCTTTCTCCAATTTCCCAGGCCATGCAATCAGAAGATAGGGGAGATCTTAAAATCATGTAAGATGGTTTCCTGCCTTCTGCAGAATGCCCAAAGGGCATGAAGCAGGTGGTGACAGCTACACACCTTCCCCTGGCACATGCGCACACAGCTGGCAGGGCTCGAGGCTAGCAAGCTCTCCGCAAAATGCATGTCCACCAAAAGGATCCCATGAAACTCAACTGGTCAGCCCCTCTGGACATAGGCACTGAGAGCCAAGCAAAGCAGCAGTGTGGACTGGCGGCCTCCTAGCTTTCAGGGCTTCTCTGGTAGATGTGACTGTCAACCCCCAGACACACATCATGCCACTCTTTGGGAAAGAGCACGAATTTAAGGCACATGAATTATCAGTGTCGATGATCTGCCAAACAAAGGTGCCCTTCTCCAGCCACCCAAGGTAACTACTCCAGACCCAAGGTCTCTGCATCTTTGAAGAGTCCCTTACTTTACCTATAAGCCCAAGGCCAGTGTAAGTCACTCCATGTCACACAGCAGAGTAGTGCAAAACAATAGATTTTTATTTGTTCACAGTTAGACACAAGCAACTGCCTTGACATTTTAGAACATTCTAAGAAGGACAGCAAACCCTTTTGATTCCAATTCCCATTCACTGAGATTGTACCATGTTCTCTTGCAGTTCATGTTTATGGCATCTGATGTGGATTGTTTTGACATGCTTTTAAGATCAAGGTGGGAAAGTTTAAACCTTTTGACGAGAGGGGACTTTCTTGCATTTAACTAAAAGCAGTCAGTTAAAAAAAAAGATCAGATTCTTTTCATTCACGGGACCCCTTTTAACTGCAAGTTAGCCACATATGGTTCATCCATGATTGAGTTATAAAACTAGATCACGTCTTAGCAAAATCTGTTCCTCCGTAATGTAACTGGTCCATAGAAGTCTTCTGAATATCGATCACTGATTCTTCCTAGTGCAAAATGCTTGGCTGCCTCTTTGATCAGCCAGAGTATGTGCTGCACAGAGCCTGGGTGCACCCTCCCGCCCAAACACTGCACCAAGTAGGAAGGGACAGATGGGGGAAGGGTGTTCTGGGGTCTTTGAGCTCCTAGGTTCTGCTCCAAAAGACCAGTTCCATTGACTAAACCAGCCAGCTTATCCCAAAGGGTGGACAGTGTTGCAGCACGGAATGGGCACAAAGCTCCTCGGCCTTCGTGAACTCATTTAAATCAACACCCAAAGCGGCTGGGACTCAGGTTTCCCTTGCATCTGCTGCCACTCTTCCAGGTAAGCATGCACAGGTGGCAGGATGGCATGGAAATGGCTTCCCTAGGTACATGAGGGAGTCACGGATGGGTAAAGGAGCTGCATGGGAACAAGAGTCTCAGCAGCAGCCTAGGAGCTAGTTCCTGACCTAAACTTCTCTTTTACCTACAGAAAAAAAGCTAAATCAAGTGCAATTAATGACTTTGCAGTGATCTGCCGGGAGGAGGGGGCGCATGTCACAACTCAGGATGTAAACAGACACATAAACGTCCTCCGAGTGAACATGTCCTCCAACACTCACTGTCAGTCAGTTCTAGGGCATGTGCCTCCAAGAGTGAAGCCACAGAAGGTGCCAGATGTGCTCTGGTCACTGCACACAAGGCAGCTTGCTCGCCAGCAAGGCAGGCCTCCTGAGTGGGCCTGAGCTGCTCCTGGGACCACTCCTGGGCCCACTCCTGGAGAGTGCCTGCAAGGGTAGGCAGCACTCTATCTGCACTGCAGTGTGGGCTGGAACTTGCCATGCCCTAAACCCTCCTCCAGCCTGCCCATACTGGCTCCCATGAGCATCCTCACATAGTTAATTTACTCTTCAGTTCTTTCTTGGTTTCAAGTAGTAGGTTCTAGTATTTGGTGCAAATTACCATTGACTGGTCACAGCACGCTCCTGTTGTTTACACAAAAACAAGTAACCAGTTTTCTATCCTTAACACCAGTCTGAGCTCTGTGGTCCAGCTCTCAGATCCTCGCATCCCATGACCAGGCATGCATCCTCTAAACAACTGCTGAAGTTTTGTCTTTCTGGCCAAAAAAACCCTGGAAACTACACATGCTGTTGCAAATGGCCAGGAGAGCCTAATGTGTGAGCCCACTGTCCTGCTTTTGCTGGCCTCTGGCCACAGCAGCAAAGGGGTGGGTGGGGAGGCTGTTTTTTTTAGTGGCGTCTTGGGATTTCCCGTGGGTTGTGGCTGTTTCCACGAAGCACATCACAGACAGTAAGAACACTCTGCAGCTATTTCCAAAGGTCAGGCAGTCTTTCCAAAACACTGTCAGCAAACCTGTAGAGATCACCATACCCCCACCTGCCTCAGTGATGCTGGTCCCAGAACTGACATCTAATGACACCTCTTAAAACCTCTCCAGCCAAGAACTGACCCTGACCTCCTACCTCTGGGATTCATCTGGTTTCTTCATAGTCACAAGCACCTTATTCTCTGAATCCCACAGTACCAATTTTTATAGACTTTATGGCACAGCCCTGTCACAAACTTTTTAAAACCCATGAAGGTTCTTCCAGAGATGTGTGTGCTTATTTACAGTAGTGGGTTCAGGAGCTCATTTTCTCTGCACCTTCCTACTGCTCCTCTTGCTTCCCCCATTCCCAAATAATAGCACAGGATTCCTTTTTAAACAGATTCCATGCTGCACAAGATGCAGCTTCGGGGCTGCTCAGGGCTGGTGCTGGGGCTGCTCAGTCTCAGGAGGGAGTTCAAGTGAGTGACATGTACTGGCCGTCAGCATCGCTCACAGTGATTTCTGGATGGAGCCATCCAGTCCCAGACACCAGGCTGCTCAGTCAGTGACAAGACAGGCCCTGCCTAGCACGCTCACCATTCCAGTGCCTTCACTTAGGCCTCGGCAGCCTCTGGGGAGTCCCTCTCCTATTGCCTTTCATCGCTAAATGGCCTGAAGTATCATCTAGTGACCCACTGGCCCTTGGCAGGTTCACTGCTTTCAAAACAAAAGCAAGTCTTGAACTAAATCTGGAGCCCTTTGCAACACTGAAGCCCAAGTTTTCAGGCTGAGTAACTTCACCAGGACCCCAGGACTCAATCTCCCATCTCTATATGGGTGAAACCCAGGGCCTCCTAGCACTCAAAGGAGCCCCAGCCAGAGAGCCAGGGTCCACAGGAGCTATAAGGAGATGGAACCCAGGCAGGAGGAAATGTCCGAGGGCCTGGCACAGAAACTCGGAGCCTCCAGCTATACCTTGGTCCACTCCCCCAGCTGCCTCCTTCCTTCCCTACATTTTATAATCCGTTCTTACAACATTCTTTCCTGTCTTATACTGGCCTCCTTTCCTGTGCCAGATAAGGAAAGTCTGTGACTTAAGCGCCCAGTATCCTTGTTCTGTGGCACAGATCTGGTGGGCATGGGGAGGAGAAAGCACTGTAAACACGGTTCCAACAGTTAACCTGTAACATCTTCCTGCCCTTTCTAAACTTGTTCTCGTTGTCAGAGAAACTAGAATATATTGGATTTTAAGCTTTCCTTTGGACAAAACAATCAGAAGGGTGAAATCCTCAGGACTCCACACTGGACACCCAGTGCTGAGGGCTGGCCTCTGTGGGGTGGCCAGCAGTCAGGGCATACCCTCCTGTTGGCTGAGGTTGGTCAGTTACACCAGAAACCCTGTTCCCAGCAGGTTCTTTGGCCAGTATTGCCATGGTGACACAGAGTCTCTGCCTAGTTCACTTTAGTTAGGAATGCTAGAATATTTACCGCCATACTTACAGAAAGACTTTCACTCTCACGTGCTGGAAATTTCCACATGCCGTGAGATTTCGTACCGTTACAGTTTAACTTCTTCACGACTGAACCCTTATATTCCTTTCATGGAAAGAACAGAAAGAGGAACACCAAGTTCACTGGCTCCTTCCTGCCAAGTATGTCTTGACCTGGACTGGAATGCCAGGCCACAGTCCTTAGGCGGAATTTAGCACTTTCTCAGGAGCACTTGTTGGGTCTGGATGCTCGGCAGTGCTGGCGCTCTGACCTGTATGGTCCTCACGAGCACCTGCAGACAGCCTAATCGGTAAAGGCAGGCCACCTTCAACACCACCCTCCCAGACTCGACTCCATGTTGCTTTGCCACTCATACCATGGAGAGGGTGACAATATCAAGAGTTGGATATTGATGTTGATATTGATAGGAGAGTTGGCCCTGAAAGTTAGAATTGGTGTGAAAAATTTTGGTGGTCTGGGATCTACAGTAGTGTGACACCCCACAGCCCAAGAAATGAGTCACAGAAGCTGTGAAGAAAACTCTCTGGATTTCCAGAGCCTTTCTGCTGCAGTATCACCAAGCAGCCAGCATACCCAAGAGACACGAGTGAGCTTAGGGGGTGGGGGTGGGGAGCTCACCAGACCCAGGGTTGAACCAATAGCTTAGCTGACAAGACCAGCCCAGAGTTGCAGCTCCACACACCTGAGCTTCCTGGGACCACTCTTTGCACCCACAGAGAATAAGCTTATCAGCCAGATGCCAGCCTGGGTCAGTGGGGTGCTAGCATTCAAGCAAACACCAATAAATAAGAGGTAGTGGGGAAAGAGGGACAACAAGTTCCCAAAGGGTGAGGAAGCATGGCCTCCATGGTGCCAACCAGACTTTGGAAACGGGAATCTGTCTACGCAGAACTTCCTAGGAAGCTTATCAGAAATGCCAAAAGAATGGAAGGGTGAATGAACCATGTTTTTCTAGATCTGCTGCTTTAGATGCTGAACTTCAGAACCAAGAAGCAGTAAAAAGTCTCCCGTAAAAGCTTTCATGTGAAGACAATCAGCTTTGCAAGGTACGTCCTCCTGGAAGGGACACAACCAAACTTACCTGCAATGCCACCAACTGCCTGGTATAACCAAGGGCCACCCAGTTATCTGAGCCTCAGGAAAGCAGAGAGTGGTGTGTTAGACTCAAAGATGAAATTTGGCCTCATATTGCACAGGTTCAAAGGATGCAACCGTTTGGGGGGAAAGGAAGGAAAATAAAGCTACTGAGGAACGCAAACTGGCCCTCCATTAGTACAGACTGCTAGGTGAATCAGAGAGGGTCAAGGGGAAGGTTAAGAGGCATTTCAAGGCCAGATCCAAAAACCGTTGTGCATTCAGTCAGACGTCAAAAGGACCTCCGTCCCACTCCCACCACGTGAGCAGCCACCCAGACCCTGGAAACAGGAAAGCCTTGAACAAGCATTCACACCTCCTGTTCTATGCCAACAAGACGCAAGTTAACACTGACTGGCCCTCCTCCTTAGCTGTGTTCGTGGTGAGTCTCATTGTAGTCCATGATGCGAAGCTGTCCAACACTGTCCGGGTTTGGGGGAGATGGGTGTGGGCTGTCTAGGTTCAGGGGAGTCTTGGCTTCCACGCCTGAGTCTTTGCCCGCTTCTGTCTTTATGGTCTCACAAAGGCTACTGATGGTCATGCCGTCCTCATCACACTGGCTCTCGCTCTTGTTACGAAATAACTCCCGAGCCTTCATGCCCAGGAAACTTTTGGAACTGGGGAGTGAGCCAACAGTCGTGGGGATGCTGGTGGAGGGCTCGCCCGTGGCGGTTTCCCACCGGCTGCTGAATGGGCCTGCCCTCTGGCTTGGGGGCTTCTCCGGGGTAGAAAGCTCACTGCTACTGCTGCTGCTGCCTCCAGCTCCTCGACCTCCACTATTGCCCCGGGTGCTGCCAGGCCTAGGAGTCTTGGTCTCTCCATTGTGGCCAGCTGCCTCTTCATTGTGTCCTACCATGGAATCCGAGCAGCCGTCATTACAACAGTCAAGCCTGTAGGAAATCCAGGGAGGAAAAAAGGAGTTGGTGACTGTGTCATCCACATTTGGGAGACGTGGAATTACTCCCGCTAAACACGAACTCGGCGGGCCTGCTGTTTCACAACAGTGGACCCAAACAAGCGATCTCAAAGGGAAACCTAAGTCACAACCAGGGGTCCTGGATGGCAATCTGCAACATGGGCAGATAGGGACTCAAGCCAGAAGGTGGGAGATCGACGGGCACTGTGAGAAGAGGCAAGTCAGGGCGGCTCCCTGAGCCCCGTCTAACCAGCTGTAACCGCCACTCCCGGTGCTCTGCAGCAGTCCCTGCTCTGCTAGTGGCAGCTTCACAGCGAGGCCAGAGTGCAATTCTTTGCTCCTACCTTTCTTCCGCTGCTTCTGCTGCTTCTGCCTTTTCCTCTTCAAGTTTTTTCAGGAGGCCATCTTTTTCCAACCTGCCATACAAGTCTAAGATCTCCAACTCGAACACTCGGGTGATCTTTTTTTGAGCCTCGTACCTGCTCTCTGCAGCCTCTAGCTGTCTTCTGAAAGACACAGATCGACCCGGAATATGGAAGACTCCTCCTAATAAGGAGCCAAACTCGCCCTAACCCCTCCTGTGAGGTACCTTGCCTGGGCCTTGACATCCTCCAAGTATTTCTTCTGTTCCAGAAGAAGATGGTCTTTCTTGGCCAGATGAGATTCCAGTTCCAAAATCCGTTTCTGGGAGGTATCAAGTCTCTGATTCTGCTGGAGAACGTGGGTTCTGTTTTTTTCTAGTTCTTTCCGATAGGCAGTTTTCATCATTTCCACTTCCTAAAAAAAGGGACTGGAGTTAAAGAAAATGAACGAGTCGTATCCATTCTGAGAAGGCGCTTTAGTATACTAACAGACACAGGTCAGTGCAGCCTTCTGAAGAGTGAGCTGGCTAGGATCGACCGAGCAACCCTTTCTTGAAATCTTTTCCTCAGGAAATCATTTGAAACGTGAATAGACATTTTGTACAAAAATAATCACCACAGCTAATTTAGAAGAGTAAGAAACTAGAAACACAGTAAACTTAATGTCAGGGAAGCAGTTAAGCAAAGTAAATTTTAGAACTGTTTTTAGAAAGAGTACTGTATCAGCACAAAAATAAGAATGCATACTACCACACTCTGGTGAAGAGTACCATCAACCATCTAAATACATGTTCTAATACATCAAGTGAAATATGCCAATATTCACAGTATGACTGCACCTGAGTAGAATGGGTCATTTGCTTTCTTCTGTTTTTCTCCCTACCCTAACACCACTGAGGCAAAGCTGGAGAAGGCAACAGCAGCAGGGCAGTTCTGCTCACAGGGAACAGCACTGGCAGGCTGGGTCTCATGACCAGCCTTCATGGTGACGCTGTGTGGGTGACCTGCCTGCAGCTGCACACCTAAGTTAGTTGCTCTGGCCCTGGGAGAAAGCAGGAAGGATGCTTTTCTAAAGCATGTGCTACATTTGTGTGTTTTTACCATGTTGAGGAGTACATAAATCCTGCCAGGCATCTGTTTTTAAACAAGGAAACAAAAACTAAGGGCAAGGAAGTAAGTGCTCACGAAGGCAGCCGCCTTGAAATCCAACAGAGTCCAACAGACCCAAGCTCCAAGCAGCTTTCTTCCAGCTGCACTGGATGGCTCAGGCCTTCAGCACAGGCTGGGTGAACACACCTGACCTCTTGTCAAATGTGACGGCTAGTCAGCCTTCTGCGACCATGGATTCAACCAGGCACAAATTGAAAATGTCAAAAAAACAAATTCTGTCTGTACTGAACACATAGAGACTCTTTTCTTGTCATTCCTCCCTAAACAATTAGCATAACGGGCTGGGGTTGTGGCACAGTGGTAGCGCGCTCGCCTAGCATGTGTGAGGCACTGGGTTCGATCCTCAGCACCATGTAAAAATAAAGATATTCTGTCTGCCTACAACTAAAAAATAAATATTTTAAAAAAAACCAATTAGCATAACAACTATTTACAGAGTATTTACACTATATTATGTATTATAAGTGATCTAGATACGATTAAAGTCTATAAGAGGATATGCACGGGTTACATACAGACACCATGCTTGAGTATCTGCAGATTCTGGTCTCTATGGGGACCCTGGAACTGATCTCCCCATGGATCCCAAGGGACAACTGTACTTATTTATGCATCATCACATGAGGTATCTAACAAGCAAAGTCCATGCATGCTCACCTCAGTAGCTTTACCAGTCCGAGCAGCCATTCCCCACCTAACTCAGACAGCAGCCCCTCTTCCTCCACTGGCCTGAATGGGAGTCACCCCAGTCCCAGGCCCAGAGGCAAATCCTGGCCAGCTCAAGGCAATGCCAGGGCAGTACTGAGTGCATGACTCAATCCTGGCCAACCCAGGCAGCAGGGAGTATGGTAGAGGATTTCTAGGAAAGGTTTCTGAAAACCCTATAGAAGAGACACTCTCCTCCTTAAGACATCGTGGTGTCTGCCCTGGACATTTGTTTCTGGGACACACCCATGGAGCCGTGAGTGCAGCTGGCTACAGGGCAGGGATGACAGATAAGTCTGGCTGGGCAGAAGAGTAGGAAGAGCCAGGCCCCTGATGTACCAAAACTGCCAACTTGACCAACCTGGAACTTACCCAGCCTCAGGACTTCATGTCAAGTGGAACTATAAATTCCTTCTGGTAAGCCAGGTTAGCTTGTTTTCGTTGTGGTTTACAAGAGAAGGCATCCTGACTAGTGCAAGTCAGGATCATGATCCATTTTACGAAATAAAATGGGTCCCAAAAATGGTAGGTAGCTGCTCAAGGTCCCAAAGAGTCGAGGCTGCCACACCCACCTACACTCCTCTGGAGAGGCACCAAAAACATATTCTGGCCAATTCTTTCAGAGGGTCTTTTTAGGCCTATTCCCCAAAATTTCTTCTCCCAAAGCCACTGTACCTCCAAAATAAGGGATAGTTGGTTTCTAGAGAGAGAAAGTTTTGTACTTAACATTCTTCCAGAGGGAGTCTAAATCTGAGGCTGAGAAGAGCTGAAATAAGGAGAAACTACTATGAAAATTACATATCTCCAGTTCCAAGACTACTATGTACATGTGGTCAAAAAAGACTCTACAAAGCACAAGCCCAAGAAATACTAAAGAGGAGGCCCACGTGTGATGGACAAGCTGATGACAGGAAGCATCTGAGCATTTGCTATTAAAATTCTATTTCTAACACATTCACCAACATCACCCGAGGCTATTTATAAAGTGACATAAAATTGCCTGGACGTCACTGTGAAGATGCTAATTAATATAAGACTATCCTGTTGCCAGCCTTGTTGCCAGGACTGAACCACTATCTGCAGAAATCAAATTCAACATGAAAAGAAAAGATGGCATGCACACAGGTGTACATCAGTACATACCTGCAGTCCTGAGACTGCAGCAGAACTGGTTCCCACCCTCTTCTCTCTCCCACTCTCTGCAGGGGACATGGGGAGGAGAGGGCGATGCCCTCATACCCTCTGCAGCAATTCCACTTACAGTAACTCCATTTCAAAACCACCCAGTGGGGGACAGCACTCACAGAGTGGCTGCACAGTGCTGTACTTCTGGGCAGGAGTGAGGAAGGGAAGGACGCTGTGCCCATCTCTTAGGAAACAATTCACTATACTGTTCTACGTGAAAGCTGCCTGGGTCCAAAGAGCTTTTCCAAGTAAGGTTTGGCTCTGTGAGCACCGCGTACCTTGGTGGTGTCTGAGTGCTTGTTCTGCAGTTGTTCCAAGTACAGTTCGTTGACCTCCCCAAGCACCAACAGCTGCCTGTTCAAGAACTCCATCTGCTGCTGGACCGACTCGCTATTTGAGAGCTAACCAAAACACATAAGCAAGCAAAGTAAAAAATATTTGACAACACAAACTAGCAACTGGATGGCACATAGGGAAACCAATTCCTGGCATGACAGCTGGTGGGGAGGAAGACAAGCAAGGGTCACCAAAATGGATGGAAACACACTTAAAACTTGTGCTATGAAAAGGGGAAGAAGTACAAACGCACTACATCAAAGCTAGTCACCCATAGGATACCAGGAGCAGGTGCCCTGACACATAACCAGCAGGACAGGGCCAGCAGGTCTGTGGGACAAAGGCCCTGGGAACTTATCTGTTCTTGAGTGACAGTACACTGAGAGTTCACAGAATTCCCCAGAGTGATTTACATTTATGTAAAGAAGGTGCTGAGAAAGGGCTCCACATGTGCCAGCAGCCCAGGGCGCAGTGGCTGTGTCTCTGTGAGGTGGGGGCTGCCCATGCAGTGGAGGAACCCGGCAGCACCCGGCCTCTCTCCACTAACAATAGCACAAAAAAATGTGTCAAGACATTGCCAGATGTCCCCTGGAAGGTGGAGAAGGACAGAACTGCTCCTGGTCGAATGCCTGACAAAGACTCTCAAGCAATCAATCAGTCTGTCCCGCCTGGAGGAAGAGTGTCAGCAGGCAGTGTCACAGGGCCGCCCTGCTCCTTACCTTCTGAGAGACCTGGCTGAGCAGCAGCTCAGTGTGGCACACCCTGTTGTTGGCCTTCTTCAGCTCCACGCGCAGCTCTGCAATCATGTTCCTGCAGTCCTCGAGCTTCGTCTACCAGAGAGACAGGCCTGGAGTTCCAGCAGCATGGGCAGGCCAGGCCCCAGCTGCACTGCAGCAGCCCAGGCAGAACCACAATAACCAGCACCTCAACTGCTCTATCTTTTGGCCATCAGCATTCAACTTAAGTTTTAAAAAGTAAGTTACAGTTGATTTGAGTCCCTTACTACTTAATAGGAAAAACAAAAAACCTTAGACTTGCAGTTCCCAAACTATGTGCAAGGAGTCCTGGGGCTGTAGAGCGAGTGCACCAAGTGCTACATGGATGGTTTCCTTTTTGAGGGAAACGCAATGGCATCTGTGAGACGTTGTGTGAACTACTAACTGACTGGAGGTGGTCAACGCTTCAGCACCAGATGGTGCTATCCACCTGCGGATGATGCCCTTTCTCTCTGCAAAGCTGGGCTTTTCGTGGTTGCTATGATAAAAAGCACCATGAGAAACCACCATGAAACAGGAAATGAGGTGTCACTGTCCCCTCTGATTCCAAGGTCCAGAGGCTGTGTGGTGTCAAGAAGCACACATGACCTTTGTAATTAGTTACTCAAAACTGAAATTTGCAGCATCTGTAAATGCATGGATATTATTTTCAAACAGCTCTGAAATCGTTAGGCCATCAGCACTCACTGAGTTGCTCAGACCTACTCAGTGAGTGGCACTGTCAAATGCTTCTTTGGGCTCCTGAGGATTGGAATGCTAAGGAAGGAAACCTCTGCCCTCAGTAAGAGCTACCTGATATGAAATCCACCTGTCATTACTCCAGAGAGCAAAGCATCCAGCTCCTTGAAGCTGAAACAGGAACAACAATCAAGACACACTCCCACCACCCTCCCAGTTGTGCTGAACATGCTGGTGTTGCAGTTTATACCTGTAATTCCTGGCTCTGGTTGTAGAATTCTTCTCGGTCATGTTGCAGCTGCCTGATCTGACTGTGGAGCTGGGTTACCACGGTGTCACGCTGTTCCTGAAGCTGACTGTATCTGGCTTGTTCTTTCTGCAGACTCATCTTCCATATCTGGATGTCCTTCTCTTGTAACTTCAACTGATCTTTCTAGCAGACATCAGAGATGTCATCATTTTAACTGCCGTCCAACACGAGCAGTGCTTCTCAAGTTTAACACTGCTGCAAGCATGGTCAACAGTTGTGACTACTCTGGAACTGTCACAGCAGACACAGGAGTCTGGTGGTCCACTATTGCCATATGTGGCTTTAGGTGAAGATTTTCCAAATTTCACATTAGCAAATGGATTCTAAGTTGCTTAAGAAACTTTTCCCAGGGATCCGCATCCACACAAACTTCTACCAAACAGGTCTGAACCACCAATGATGGCCTAAGATCTCTAATGCACAGTAATAAGTTCACTGAAGTGCTGAACACTTACCCAGCACTTACACGTAAGTGTGCCCAGCATGGGGCAAGTGCTTTCTGAAATTTAACCATTGCAACTTAAAAAGTAGGTGCAGCTACCATTATTTCTTAGTTTATGGAATGTAGCAAGGCTTCAAGAAGCCCAAGTATTGGGCTGGGGTTGTGGCTCAGTGGTAGAGCGCTTGGCTAGAATGCGTAAGGCACTGGGTTCAATTCTCAGCACCACATACAAATAAATAAAATAAATAAAGATCCGTCAACAACCAAAAAAAATTTAAAAAAAAAAGAAGCCCAAGTACTTCTCTAAGGTGGTGACTGGCAGAGCCAACCCTCAAACTCCAGGTCTCACCGGCTTTACACCCGCCTCAAACAGCTCAAAGTCTACATCATGATAGAGCTGGAGGGGGACTGGTTTCACATCTGAAGAAATAACCTATTGTGATCCCTTTTATCACCATAGCCAATTACCAATTACAAGCAAACACAAGAAGTCACTTGTTCCCATGAGGGAATTCTGAGACCTAGCCATTCATGGCTGAATCTCAGAGACTAAGGGACCTGGCCTCAGGCTTCCCAGTCACAGGGCTGGGACTGAGAACTCTGAAGACAACTTGGCCGCTGCTCTTCACAAGCTAGCCCCCCAGCCCTGCCTCCTCACCATGGCAGCATTGTGTTCCTCCAGAGCCGCTGCTCTGATCACCTTGCGGAGCAGCCTTCTGTTTCGGAGAGCATGTTGCTGTCTCTTAAAGCGCTCGTAGAGCAACTGGTTGTGCAGTAACAGCAACTGGTCTCGGAGGGTGCGGATCTCATCTGAAGGAGGAGAGCCTGATTTTAAAGCAGAGGGAAGTGGTGGAAATGCCTTTTACACCTGGCTCCAAGTCTCTCCAATGCGGGTTACCTTAAGAACAGGCTTCTCTCAAAGACAAAGCATTCTGTAGTGACCACTTGGTCCTCTAATAGCCACCATTAGAAAAGGGGCAAAGTATTTTCCACCTGCCCCCTTTGAAAGGAATGCAAATGCTTTACTAGTGGGAGAGGGCTCTTTGAGAGCTTTCTTTTCCCCACTTGAAGATGTTTCTGCCTCCCTCTCTGCAGGGGCCCCTTCCCTGCTGTGCTCTCTTCTGTGGAGATTCACTTGGGCCTTCTTAGCAAAGCCTGTCCAGAGGCACTTTTTGTACTTCTACTCCCAAGCATATGGTATTTGCCACTTTTCAAAAACAGGATATGCTGGCTTGGGAACACCTGAGATTGTCTTGCCAAGCAGAGATGCTGGCTAGAGCAGTACCAAGGAGAAATGGCTCCTAAAGGGCACATCCTTCACAGGTGACAAGAAAGCAGGAACCAACGGGGATGGATGCTATGCTAAAGTAATAACTTTACCTCCAAAGTGGGTCCAATCAACAGACTTGCTGGGTAAGGACAACCTAGGAGGAAAGTTTTGAAATAATGAAGTTACTTATATGACAAAAAAAAATCTGGATTTTAACTGAAGCAAGGTTAGATCACTTCCTGTGGTCAGAATTTGTAACGGCCTAAGAAAATTTTAACCAGCAAGTCTGCATGGAGTTGGAGGGGAAGCTCAGCAGATGGAATGAGTAGGCAGCTGGTTGACATGACCAAGTCGAAGAGAGAGGGGAAGCCCTAACACTGACTGAGCTCCTGTGCGCACGTGTGGCCTACATCTTAGGGTCAGATCTCCTAGGACACTAAGCACTAGAACCTGGAAGGCTACTTCCAGCCCTCTCCATGGAGATATACATGAGTAGCTTTCCTCTGAGAAGCTACCATTGCCCCAAGTTCAAGAAAAAAGCAGGTCAGTTTCCTGAGCCTATTAACCAAATCTCATTTAAAGAGAAAGTTCAAGATTACAATCTCATTGGGAACAGTGGCACATGCCTGTAATCCCAGTAGCTCATGAGGCTTAGGCAGGAGGAATCCAAGTTCAAAGCCAGCCTCGGCAACTTAGGGAGGCCCTAAGCAACTCAGTGAGACCCTGTCTCTAAATAAAATATAAAAAAGGGTTGGGGATGTGGCTCAGTGGTTAAGCACCTCTGGGTTCAATCCCTGGCACTAAAAAACTAAAAAAAGGGGGCTGGGGTTGTGGCTCAGCAGTAGAGCACTAGCCTGGCATGTGTAAGGCCCTGGGTTCGATTCTCAGCACCACATAAAAATAAATAAAGGTCCACCAACAACTAAAAAAAAAAAAAACTAAAAAAATACAATTCCCATCAAATTCCTCCTTAGGATATTACCCAAAAGAAAGGTGAAAACTAAAGGTCCCCAAGAACTGTTTAGAAATGGCAGAGGATTCCAACTCTGGACAGGTCATTCTCTTATCCCTTTCCCCAATCCTCTGAGAAGGGTAATGGTAGAAAGACTGAGGCACCACTGCAGATTTCTTCCTAAAAACCTGTGTGCCTCTGGCAGGCAGGAAGCAGGCCACCTGAACTTGTATTTTTTCCTCACTTAATGAACTATGCTACCCAAACAGAAAACAATAATCTACAAATAGGGAGGAACTGCAACAAGTATTCCCACACTCTTTGAGATACCACAACCTCATTTTCACTCTCTAATTTTCAGACAGCAAATGTGAAAGCATTTGAGTATCCTCATAGAAGAGTGGCACAAATTGGCCCATATACAAAAACACCTGTGAAGTGGAGAAGGTAACAGCCTGGAAGGTCTGGTAGGACACAGGAGACCAGCTGCCTCTGGCGGCAGGGAAGTGCGACCCCCGGGCCTCCCTCACACTTCCTGTGTCTCTGATGCGCTAGTAAGTTTCAACTTACTTGCTGAGCTCCTTGCTGTGCGCGTCTGCTCCCTGCTGTATCAATCTATCCAGTACTTCCATTGGGGAGGTAGAGGGCACACAGTCTTCTTCGGGGTTTCCTTTTGTTTTCTTTAACAGCTCCTCGGTCTTTTTGCTGACAAAATGACAGGCAGTCTTTGGCAAGGCCACCTCAAAGAGATGATCATATGGGGGAGGCTGCCCACTTCCAAAGCCCACTCCCCTCCGAGGAGGAATTTTACAAGGGCTGGGAGTGAGGATACTGGTCTCCAGAGAAGTCTGGCGATCCCTGTCCCCAGCGGGGCTGGTACTGGCACCACTGCGGGGCAGGTCTATGGGAGTAAAGGCTTGCTTTGGTGTGTCGGGCCCAAGCTTGTCCAGAGAGGAGAGTAAAGGCTCAGGGTTCACAGCGGATCCCTGAGTCCCAGAGGCCGCCGAATGTGCTTTCCGTTGAGAACCTGGGAGACTGTCTCGGTAGAAGGGAGAGTCAAAGCCCCCTCGAGGAACCATGGGCTCAGCTTCCACGGTGGCGATCTCAGAAAGCTCTTCAGATATTGCAGCTGAAGGAGGGCAGGAAACAAGGGAAGCCCTAGTAAACACTCACCTAGTAAACATGGCCAGTCCATGCAGTTCCGTACCAGAGCCACCAACAGGGGCTGCCTAGTACCACCCAAAGGGGCACAAAAAGTGGCATGGCTTTACTTAGCACGGGTCCTAGAATAAAGCACCCACCTTTTACCCCAGGAGTAGAAAAAGCAAACAAGCCAGTGAGTGCTGACACTAGATCCCCTTCTGTGACAGCTCCACATACGTTACCTTCTTCCTTATCTTTTTCAATACTGTCTTCCTCAGAGGCCAGATCACCTAAAAACCCTGGAAGATCACTTAGAGTGACAGAACCTTTGTTGCCAGGTAGTTCTTCTGGAAAGAACCAGAGAAAACTCAAGTCAAAGATCCACACTAATCCCTGCAAGTGAAAAGCTGCCTGGACTGCACCAGAACACAACTGTGATGCTCCCGCCTGCAGACCCGAGGGTGCTGGAGGTGAGCCTCTCTCGGGGCTACCTAAGGCTGAGGTGTTCTCATCATCTAATTAAAGGTACCATAAATAACCCCACAGAAAATGCAACCTTCAGTTCTTAATGTCTCTGGGAACAGATTGAAACCATGCAGTGCAACCAGCTCCAAACCCGTAGTGGCACTTCAGGGCAACTGCTTAAATGCTTTTTTGATGCTAACAGGTTGGCTTTTGGAATTCACTACTTGTATCATTCTCCAGGCTTCTGTGCTCTGTGCTGTTCCAGAATGTCAGTGTTTTCTACCTAACTTCGCTTTTATAAACACATATGATCCAATCTGAAGAAACAAGCAAGGTCTATCATCACCCAGGGAATTTTACCTAATCCTCTGTCATTTGGAAGATGGTGCTGTCTGTGCAGACACGGCCTTGCAGAATCTGTTTTCTCCTCCTGAAAAGATCAGCATCATTTACATTACACGGGGGAAACTCTGCACATATTCTCTAGCATACTGAAGGGAGTTTAACATTAGTCCAGTAGTTCTCAAACCATTTGGTTTGTTTGCTTTTATATTCTTAAAAATACAGAATCCCAAGAGCTTCTGTCTACATAGTTAAAACTGCCAATTGTTACTGTATTAAATCCAAACTGGGAAAAATTTTAAAATGTTATAACAACTAAAAAATAACAAATATAGTTGGGTGTGGTGGGACACACCTGTAATCCCAGCAACACAGAGGTTGCCAGCTTGGGCAACTTAGCGAGGACTTAAGCAGCTGAGTGAGTGACTGTCTCAAAATTAAAAATAGAAAGGACTGGGATGTGGGTCAGTGGTTAAGCACTTCTGGGTTCAATCTCCAGTACCAAAAAACAAGCAAACTTATTTTTATGAAAAATAACTAAATTTCCCAAAACAGCAATAAATTTAATAACAAGAGTGAAACTACATTTTTGCAATCTCTATTATCTGGCTTAATGAAAGACAGCTGGATTCTCATATCTATTTCTACATTAAATCTGCTGCAGGGTATTATTTTGGCTGAAGTATATGAAAAAATGTTGCCTCATAGACATGTAGTTGCAAACAATAAACACATAGTAACAAATTTTTCATATAGTTACCAATAATCACCAAAACCTGACAAGTGATAGTTTCTGTAGTTACAATATGAAATCTGTTAACTTTTCATACTGTGTTAAAATCCATTGGTCCACCTTGTATTCTGAATGCACTTTTTACCTATGTATGATTCTGCAACATCATACACTGGGCACTCAGAAAACAAGTTATCGACTCTTCCAAGTGTTGAAACACTTCACTGTACAATATTAAGGAATCAAAAACACTCATGAAGCTTCCCTGGACTTTCTGATCTCATCACAGAAGTCTTGGGAAAACTATCAAGTCATGATGACAGATACAGTTTAATATCTTAATTTCCATTTGAAAGTTAATTTTACCACTGGCAAACATAAATGTCAGTGGTTTTTCTTGTAGTGACAGACTTGGTTCATTGGCACTGCCTGCCAAATATTCAAGTCTGAATCAGCTTGTCAGTCACCCATTCTTTCTAATAAAGCTGGTACTCCACAGTAAAAGCAGCTTGGGCAGCTCCGACTCGGGCAACTGCAAAAGGGCCCAAGGCCACCAGTGTCCTCTGTATGCCGTAAACATGCTCTGCATGCCGTCAACATGCTCTGCACATATTTCCTATTTGGTCACAAAGAATATTAGATATACATATTCTCAAGTGCCCAGGTTTACTAAAATTAGTAACTTTTACTGCTTCATATAGAATACTCATAAGTTTTTTATTTTTTTTCTTTGTTTTTAAACAATAATGCCTACTAGGCAACTTGGCACCTGCCTCGATTTGTGCCAAGTGGCCACCATTTCACCCACCATTGTTTCTGTGCCATTATACAAATGCATGCAGTACGGAGGGCAAATAACAGCTAGTATTAACATGAAAGCAGGCTGGACCCACCCAGTTCCCGAGAAGGGTTTCAGGATCCCAGAGGTCAGCAGTGCACGCCTTGAGAACTGCTGATTGGTCTATTTGACTCAGACCCACCACATTCTGGATTGGAATTCTGTCTAGCATAATAGGGCTTCACAAAGCAAGGCTTGCAAGCGAGTCACTGTGTTTGGGCAGAGGGACAGCAGACAAGCTGGCACGCACCTTCCTGGGTTGTGCAGCTGTGGCCTGGGGGGGTGAAATGTGCACGTAGTCATCTGAATGGTAGGGCAGGGCTGGAGGAGGAGAGGTTGCTGGGGTTCCCAGAGGAGTTCCTTTTCCACCTGCTCAGAGGTGAGGGGAAAAATACACGCAAATATTGAGCCCAACTATTAGAAAAACTCTTTTCTTCTTCTCAGCCTAACTTTTACTGCAAATAAAGCTACTAGAGTTAACTTCCTAGGATCCAGATCTCTCTCTCGCTCTTTAGATTCACTTCACTCATTCTGAAAGCCCTAAAAGTTTGCATTAAGTGTCAAAAGGTCTACTGTTGCAAAAAGCCCCCAAACTCACTACGAAAACTGACAGAAAGCTCCTCTATCACAAAAAGCAAGCCTAAACCAACCAATCAAATAAGAGGGAGACATACATACCAGTTGTACCAAAGACTTTACTATAAGGGTGTGACAAATCAGGTGGGACATTTCCAGGAGACGTTGGAGGAGTGGTCATACCACAAACCATAGATGGGCTCCAAAGAGTAGCCTGGGAAGTAAACAGAGTGGTCAGCAATGGTGAATGAATACTGTGTTGTAAACCACAAGGCTTACAACCCACGTGTGGTTTAATTTTAACCTCACTGGGAGAAGTATCTTGTTAAAGCCCCGTCTGGACAAAAACTGCATTTTGCATATTCACACTCTTAGATGCCCAAGTAGCAACAGTAACCTTCTCTGCTCATGTCAAGGGTCTTTAAGTGTGTCTCCAGAAATGCAGAGCGTAACAACTTCCCAACCACATACTAAATCCTGACCAAAATGGTCAGCTTCACCAGAAGGCAGGGGAGAAACAGGCACACTGCTTGACACCATACTTGTGGTGGCTCAGGTAACAGCCGTGTTGACGGGGAACTCAGAGTCTGAGGTAGCTGCCCGGGCGTACTGAGCAATGTCAGCCGAGAAGAGGCGCACGGGGTGGAAGTAGCACTCCCTAAAACCAAAGAACACAGGGAGGAAGAGGCTTCAGGTTATTCTAATAAAACATGACAATCCACTAGACCATCCTATAATACTCAACTCTCCATGTCTGCAAAGTCTGAGGGCTTCCCCGCATTCTAGGCAACAAAGTAACCTCATTTAAAAGATTCTTTAAATGCTCTTTGGAAGTGAGAGTCCGGGCAGGTCTGATGCCTGGTTAAGCCTCAGGATGACAAAGAGGTGAACTGGCGGGCAGGCTCAGTGGATGCAGCCCACACATCAAGCCTGGGTGTTTCATGTGAATCCAGCTCTGAGCTGTCCAGACTGTTCACACTGTGCCAGAGCTGCAGCCCCGCGGGTCTCACCCCACGTGCCTGGAAAGTAAGAGATTCCTTATGTGGAGCTCAGAGTCAAGTGCTTGAACCCTTTCTTTGTTAGTGCTGAGGACACACCAACAAGACTGTGAGAGGACTATCAGGAAGGAGATAGAGGACTTGAAAGAGAAACCAATTAGAAGAAAACGGAGGCAAACTCAAATTTAAAACATTTGGGGAGAAGTTCCTAGGAAGTGAAGTAGGTGTTACTCTAGGGAAAGAACCAAAGATAAATAATGCTTTCCAGAGACAAAGTTGCAAAGCAGCTAAGTACCAACGGCACTTTTTACCATAGCTATTCTGTGTGTCAACGTAAGGGCTGGTGATGACATCAGCTGAGCGATGAGGGAAGCGAGTGGACAGCTGGTGAGACACAGAATAACCATCTTCATATGAGGCTTCTGTAGGATCCAGAGAGATTTTGGCACACTCTATCACAACATCATGAGTTTCCAATTTCTTCCACCTGGCAAAGGCAATGAAAGTCAAAATAAAGCAAATGGTACTCCATTCAATTACATCAAATCCTTAAGAGGGCCAGCTCAGTGCCAGTCAGGGGCCTATCGTTACCAGAGGATGATGCAGAACCATGCCGGCTGAAGTACGAAACAGTGGGAGAACACAATGTATTAGCTACCCATCTTACAACCCATATCTTCCCTACTTAGAATGGTTAAAGTTAAGAAGCTAATTTGAAAGAAAAATTTCATCAATAAAGACTAGGCATAGCCTCAAAATAACAAACCCTGCAGAACACTCACCAGAGAGAAAGTCACGGGGACAGCAGAAAAGTGCCAGACAGCTGAGGCTGTCCTGGGGCCTCTTCTCACCCATCCCTGGGGACTGCAGAAAGAATCCTACTACAGCGGGCATTTTAATAACTGACGACTCCTGTTTACGGGAGCCACAGTTTCACTTCTAGTAATTTATCCCACAGAAGCAGACAGACATCAAGATGTACAACTTTGTTCAACACAGCTTGTGAAAGGGAAATAAGCCAAAGGACAACCAAGGCAATATATTCTACAGCAGAAATGTTAGCATACCATCATGAAAAGCAGGCTTAACAGATCAGAGGTTGCCAGGGATGGGGGAGGAGTGCCCAGGAGCTTGTGGGGCCATGGAAATGTTCTTCATTGTGACTGACTTCTGTCAAAATGTAACTGATTGATTTTATTGTCTATGAATTATATGCTAAGGTTAATTTAAGAATCACTTCTTCAAATATTAAATGACATAATGCTCAGAATATAATCTTAAATGAAAAAAAGGATACAAAACTATTCAGAGACATGCCCCAAAACAGATCTGATAGCATTACATATTTAAATTTCAAGAACCAGAGGCTGGACTGTAGATAAGTGGTAGAGTGCTTGCCTAGCGTTCTCAAGGACCTGGGTACCATTCCCAGCAATGTGCATGCAAGAAAGAACTGCAGTTATGGATGGTGTTCATTTTTCTCCTTCAACTCTTCAACGTTTGCCAGATGTTCTACAAGGGCTCTCATGATTAACAGAACATTTAAAATATCATACTGTTCAAGTATAAGGCTTCTTTCTTTTAGACAACATAGCTTTATAATTTAGAAATTCTATACCCAGCCAAATTGCCTATGAGGGATGAGACACTTTTGGATGGGCAAGGACTCAAATTTATGTCCTATGTAGCTCTCAGCTGGCCCTGGGAGCATGATAACGTCTTCTACAAAATCAAGGGTGAAATCGAGGAGGAGGAAGACACAGACTCCAGGAAACTGGGGACCTGACTTACGGTCATGATCAAGGCAAAAGTCAGGATAATAGCTGTTTCCAAGTATTTAGTGACTCTAACAGGGATTCTCATTTTCTGTCCCAAAATTCACAGAAAGGAGCTAACAACACTCCATGGTGCTCCAAGGGCTCACCCTAATCAAACGTGTGTTCCCACACTACTGTTGAAGAATGCTCCTTAAATATTGCAAGTTGAAAACATGGTATTAAACACAGAGATGAGGGTGCCCAGGACATGGGGAACCTATGCAGCTTCCCTATGCAGCAGTGAGCCTTTCCACTGCAGGGCTGCAGCTTCAGGTGCTCCTCGGAGTCTCGCTGCCTGAGCTTTGCTGGCATGGACCCCCCTCCAAGCACTCTCAGCATGCCTGGAAGCGATTAGCTGAGAGTGAGAGTCAGGACACATATGTACACTAAAAAGATTGATTTTAGAAAAGAAAATGAGAATCATAATAATGGAGGAATACATTTGTTTTATTTTAATTAAAGTGATATATCACTATACTTCCTTGATTCTGGAATGAAATTTTCATACTTTAATATCTCTGAAACTGGAAGCTATAGTTTGATCAGGTGTGTATTAGTTTATTTGGCATTTTTGAATTCTCAGATGTACATAAAATGCAAGTACATCATACATTCAATGACATTCAATGATTTAATAAAGTGTGGTAGTTTAAAAAGCTGGTACAGAACTAGAGTTTTCTCCCACACCACTCTGACAACCACTCTGGCTGCAGCTTCCAATTCCATTAGTTGAATCACTTTCCTGCCTCCAAGTTCCTCAGAACATGCCTATGCTTCTCCTTTTGTGATTTATGAATTTTAGACCTCATCTATTAACTTCCTGTTACAGGTGAAGACTGAGGTCACTGCCATCTCTCTCTGCCCTCCTTCCCAATGCTCTCAAAAAAATTGTAACTGGTTTTTTTTCCAAACTCAATTTCAATAATTATTAAGACTATATAAATACTACTTGCAGCTCAGGCAAAGGGAACACTGTGATAACATTTACTTTCTCATGTGGTTTGGCTCGGAGTTGAAACTTTTCTATTTTTTCCCTCAGTTTTCTATGTATCTATTATGAATTCTTCCTAAATTTATTTAAGCAGCTCTGAAACAATTCCTAATGTACCTTTTTTCATATTGAAATACAAGTATCTGTGAGGGTTTGTGGGCCTGAACTCCCTTTTGGAGCCGCCTTCTGGAGGTCTGCAGGGTCACTATCCTCACCTATTGTGCAGCTGTTATCCTGACACTTGCCTTGACCATGTCCTAAGTCAGTTTCCTGAATTGTCCTCTTCCTTGATTTTACTCTCAATTTGGTAGAAGACATTTTCCCAGGGCCTGGACGAGGCTAAATGGGAGGAGATTTGAGTCCTTGCCTTGCCTATCTAAAAGTGTCTCATCCCTGATAGGAAATTTGGCTGGATATAGAATCCAACATTGAAAATCTTTTTCTCTTACTTTTGAAGGGTTTCAGAAGCTAACACCATTCTGATTTCTAATCCTTACTTAAATATTTTGGCCTTTTTCTTTCAGAAAAAGATTTATTATTAAGGAAGGTTAATTTCTGGCTTTTGTTTTGTTTTGTGTGTGGTGCTGGGACCTGAACCAAGGGCCTCACAGATGTTAGATAAGTGCACACTCTTAGTATTTTGAAATTTCACAATCTTGAGACTTGGTGGCATCATCCTGCATTGAAGGAGCTGTGCACAAGGTAAGCCCTTTCAATCTAGAAGCTCATGTCCTTCACTTCTAAAAAATGTTTCTATATTATTATTTCTATTACATTTTCTTCTTCCACCAAGTTTTCTCCTCTCTTTTTAACTCTTTTATTGATATTGGACTTCCTGCACCCACCATTCTAACTTTCTTCCAGAGGTATACCCATTTCTACTCTTTGGCTTGGTTTTCTGAGACAGTCTCAACTTCATCTTTTAATTATTTTATTGAAGTGTTTATTTTGGCCATCCTTTTAAATTTTTTTTTAATAATTTTTTTTAGTTGTATATGAACATAATGCCTTTACTTTATTTATTTTGGTACTAGAGATTGAACTCAGGGTACTTGACCACTAAGCCACATCCTCAGCCCTATTTTGTGTTTTATGTAGAGACAGGGTCTCACTGAGTTGCTTAGCGCCTCGCCGTTGCTGAGGCTGGCTTTGAACTCGTGATTCTCCCGTCTCAGCTTCCTTAAGTGCTAGGATTACAGTCTTGTGCCACCGCGCTCGGCTACTTTATTTATTTTTATGTGGTCCTAAGGATCGAACCCAGTGCCTCACACAAGGCTAGTGCTCTACCATTGAGCTACAGTATAGCCCATCCATTTAAATTTTTAAGGCTCTTTCTTTGGTCTCAGAACAGTGCTCTTCTGCAGCACCTTGGTATTTACGATGTCTATGCACAAGCACCATCTCTCCGAAGTTACTGAGGACACCCTCTCTGCTCCCTGTATCACCAGTACTTCCAGCTCCCTTTTTTCTCTTTGTGTTGGTCTGTCCTCCCATAGGACCTTTCTTCCAAAGTTGGATGGCCTGCAGGGCCTGTCGAGCGAGGTGCTTGGAGCTGGCTGAGGAAACCTCCAAGTTAACATGGCTGACTGGACGTTTGCACCCAACTGTATGACCTTCCAAAGCCCACTGCCTACAGTAAAGATCATTTATTTTCAAATATATACCACCAGGGAAGGAGAAGGGGGAAGGGAAAAAGCACCATAGTGTTTGAAACAACAGCAGAAGGCAAGTGGCAAGTGGCAGCAAATCCAAGGAAGCCAGGTCCTAAGCTACCAATGCTTTGAAGATATAGTTAGTTGACTTACACTGTGAAACCCCAAGATACCCAACAACTTATGGCACTGAGCCTCAATGACTGGCAAGCAGATGAGAACAGCTAACCCTAGGCAGCCACAGCTGGAGCCACTAGAGGAGCACCAAGCGTCCTTAAGTCCCTTCCCATCTCTACACTCATAGGTAATGGCTCTTTTCTCATCAGAAATCTGGAGGGAATAAAATAAGGAGTTTCTGGGTAAAGTATTCCTAAGTTAAGGGCATAACATTCCAGACACGTGGACCGAGTGAGCTCACACATCCTGAATGCCCAGGCCAATCAAGTCCTCCACACCAACGGATGCTTCCCTCAGTGGTAGCCAGACTCTCGTCAGCCCAGTGATCAGAAGACTGTTCTAAAAATATGACCAGCTCGGGCTGGGATTGTGTCTCAGTGGCAGAGTGCTTGCCTAGCATGTGAGGAACTGGGTTCGATTCTCAGCACCACATATAAATAAATGAATAAAATAAAGGCCCATCAATGTCTAAAAAAATATTAAAAAAAAAATCTGACCAGCTCAAGGAAAACAAATATAATGCAGCCTAAATCTCTACCAGGTGCTCAGATCAACACAAAGTGCAAGATCAACAAGTTCCATTCCATGAACAGAGCTTTTTTAAGTGTTCCTATCCAAAGACAAGCAGATCACCAAATCCTTGCAGAAAACCTCCAAGATTTAAAAAGAACAAATCAAAGCAAAAAAGAAAGCAGCTTAGAAGAAATAGACTATGCAGGAAAACAAAACAAAAATACTGTCAACATTCTTGAAGGCAAGAGATTGCATTCATGAAACAAATCTAGGATACTATAAAAAGAAGTAACTCTGAGAACTAAAAAGAACTCTTAGACATTACAAATGTGGTGGTAGAAATAACAACTGTAAGAGCAGGACTACAAGCCAAACATAAGGAATCAACAGGAGCAGAATAAAAGGAAAGAAAAGCAGAGGAACACTCCAAGAGGTCCTGGTCTCAATACCAGAAGTTTTAGAAGGAAAGACAGACAATCAGGGAAAGGAAACCAAACATACAGTTTCTGAGAATTTAAAGAGCTTCAGAGTTGAACAGTGAGAATAGACTTGCACCAATGCATATCACAGGAAACCTCAGCACTGTCCAACAAAGACGATACTTTCCCAGCTCCCGGAGGAAACACAGCGAGCACAGAGAACTGCAGTGAAAATGTCTTTGGATTTCCATAGCAAGCCTGGTGGCAGGATGGCAATGGAGCTACGCCTCCAACCCCTGAAGGAGATCAACGCCCGCTTAGGTGTCTCCACCAAGCCAAATGACAGCATCCTTCCTCAAATGCCACTAGAGAACACATTCTATCAGAACCCGAGGAAACCAAGAAAGAAGCCATGGATACAGGAAACGTGCCACCCAGGAGAGAGGCAAAGCTCAGCTCCAGAACAGACTGATAGCTAGGTGCTAGGCACTAGGCACAAGGGATAACCAGCTCAGCTCAGAACAAACTGCCAAGAGATGGGTGCATTGTAGGCCTTTGTCAAGGCCCTTTGTCTTTTGCAGTGTTGGGGCTCCTGCCCAGAGCCTCTTGCACGCTAAGGAAGCATTCTACTACTGAGACACACCCCCAGCCCTTGGTGAGGGCCAAGGTTTCCACTGCCCTGCACTACCCTTTTAGCCCAGGGACAGAGCCAGGTGACCCTGGCCTAGATAACTTGTCTTCTAATAGTTCAGACACTGCTGAAGTTCCACTCTCTCTCTGCCACAGCAGTAGACAACATTCACTTTACCTCACAGAAGGATCCTGCTCTGAACTATTCCTGAGCTGAAAGCAGTCACCTTCCTTTGCCATGTTTTAGCAGCATGTCTAACAGACAGCACCCACTAGAGGCCTGGCTAGATGCTCTGAGCAATCTCTTGGGCTTCCCAGGTCTCACTGGTGGCCTGTGACCTTGTGCAGTGATGTTCCTAAAGGCACTCCTACTCTTCCAAGGCTGGTGAAGCCGGACCAAGACTCAGACACCACTCCTACCCTTGTCCCTGGGGATCTGCCCCTGATAGTGACAAGACTTCCTTAGCCAAGATTGGTTTCCTAAAGAGATTTACAGGACAAAACAATATATGCAGTAAAACTATAAAGACAAATGAGAGGATAATTAACATAAAAGCAAGAGTAGCACTTATCTAAGGTCAATAGGGAACGGGGAAGAAGAGGGTCTCATGGTAGGCTCCTAACATATTGGAAATGTTCTATTTCTAAAGCTGGTACTGGCTACACGAGTGTGTCTGTTATCATTAAACTTTGCATATATGTGTTCTGCACCTCCCTATGTATAATGTGCCTCACAGTAGATTGTTTTAAGCTGACAGGATGTGTGACAGGGGTAAGGTTGGTTGACAGGTGAAACCTGCTGTAGGAGGATCAGAAAACAAGCCTTGCTTCTCAGTGAGAGACCCCGATGTCCATATCTGTGGCTTGGTTTCCTCAAAAGGGACTCTATCCCCTCACTGGGGAGCACAAGCCAGGCTGCCAATGTGGAGCTTCCTGCAGCTCAGCCCACCACATTTCCTTCATTTTCCCCCTTCTCAGTCTCAACCTAAGCTCCACCTGCACCAGGCCTGGTATCCTCAAATTAGGAGCCTCGCAGGTAGGTTTAATACCTCCAGAGAACAAACCTGACAACTCCTGCAGGGCCCCACAGAAGGTGGAAAACAGCTGCTTATGCCAGATGGAAAAAAGGACCCAAGAAGGCTCAACATGCAAAATACAGCCATCCTGCAATCCATGTGCTCCCAGCCACCTACTTCACCTCCTGCCCTGTACAGTCACTGGCACCACCAAGAGCTAAGCCTTCCAGGAGACCTGGGGACAGGCACCTGCACTGCAACCTTCCCTACTCTGCTACTGGAATTACTTATTCTCTGTGAGGAATATGCTTTAGACTCATATAAAGTTCCAGCTGTATGAAGTTATTCCAATCAACTGATGGAATGATTCTGTAAGTCAAACATCTGTATTCCTCAATAATACCTCCATAGGGACATCTAGAATAGTATCAATCTCTCAAGAGATTCTTAAACATTCTGTCACTAGTTTAGTTTCTATACCTTCGAGGGTCCAGTTCATGGTCCTTGGATCCAGTCACTAATTCTGGGTGTATTCGCACATGCTCCATCATTGGCTAGAAAAGTTTGGGTAGACAAATTATAGAAGTGAATTTTTGTAGCATGTCCACACAATGGAATATTATCTGACAATAAAATGGAATAAAATGCTGATGTTACAATATTGATGAGCCTTCAAACATGTTAAGTAATAGAAGCCAAGCACAGAGGCGCACACATTACATAATTCAATTTCTATGACACCTCCAGCATAGCAAATCTTTATCATAAAGATTTTTGAAAAATTAATGGCTGTTGAAGGATGGGGTGGGAGTTTTGGAGGAAGGCTGAATTTCTTCTCAAAACTACTATTTAACACAAAAGTTATAAACGTAGCCCATCTGAATAATGCACTCAGTATCAAATAAATGAACAGTATTAACTTACCTTGACCACTTCTTCAAAAGTCTCCAAGTTTTCCTTCATACTGTAGTGTGAACGCAGAAAGGAGACAAAATTGCAAGGGTACATTCCATAAAGGCGATGAAAGAGGGCATAAACACTGGCATGGAGATGGACAAGGTAGATTTCTGTCACATGGCCTAAAAAGAAAATCAACAAGATTGACACAAGACTGACACGTGTAAAACAGACAGGCTCGCTTCACCCTGCTCCAAGAACTTAAGTCGCAATGTTTTCTTCAAATGCAGACCTGAACACTTCAGACATCAGTGGCTCCCTACATACAGCCTCATGATAAACTCCAATCTACTCAGTGTGACCCAGGAAGACTCACTGACTCAATCTCTGCCCTCCACTCCAGCCATAGCCCAAATACTCTCAGGATGACAGTCAACCTCCCTATGATTTATAATTACTCTCCACTGCTCGGTCAGCATGTGTTTCTTGAGGAAAGAACTATCCTACTCACCTCTCTATCCCCAGTGTCTTGTACTGTGCTTGGCACATAATAAACATTCAAGTGTTTGTGGAACAAACATGTGAGAACCTTTTGAAATCAGGATGTGGGTTTAGCAGATTTATAACTTAAAAGTGAAAAAGAAAAAAAAAAAAACTATTATCCAGAACTTAGCTTAAACTGTTTGGCATGAGAGAAGCTGACTGAAACCCCAGCTCCTCCACAGCAATGGACAGACCGCCCATTCTCCCAGCGAAGATGCTACTAGACAGGCTGGCATCACTCGTGCTGTGCCTGCTGCTCAACGCTATCCAGGAAGACAAAGCACTCTCCCACAAAATAACTACTGACTCTGGGATTAACAAACATGGAATTCCACAGGCTCACAGCTCCTCGATCACTTTGGTAGAGCTGTGCTACTGCCGATATTGAGAGAAAAACCCAAAGCATTTGAAACTCCATTGCTACTTAGGGCATGTTGCTTCTTCCCTCCTCCTCCCACATATACAAGGAACAGGCTCTCAGTAACAAACTGTGTGTGTTGGCACCAAAGATCAGCAGGATAAGACAAACACGTTCGCCAAGCTGAGCTGTATCTGCAACTATAGAGTGGATGGTGTGTTTCCATGGAATTGTGAAAAATCAGGAAGTCTTATATCCTGCCACTGCTTCCCTAACAACTAATCTTTTCAAGTCAGAAATGTAAGGAAGGTGTCTCACAAGCCATGCCTCTCACATGTGCCTGGAGAAGACACACCCAGAATCTCCTCATCTGTCCAGTGGACACCACTCACTTCAGCCATAAAATTTCACACATCCTTCCCTCACAGCACATGACCTGTTGACTGGCAGGAAAGCAGCATTCACCTGGCAGAGGACATAGAGATCTGTACCTGGTTTCTTCAGGCACCATGATGAAAGACGGCCAAAAATATCAAAGAAATCAAGAAGGTGTTGCTTCCCCGATTGTGGAATCATTGGCAGCATGGTGATCAACACCAAGACGCCTGTTGTGAGGACGACGACATCAGTGTCCATCTACAGAGAGCAAGAGAAAATACTTGTCAGGGGCAGTACACACTCAGCACCATGCTGTGTGACCCATGGTTCTCAATACCAAGGGTCATAAATCAGACGTTCCTTACAAACTCATTTCCAATCCCTAAGGATCTGAGAGGACACTGCAGCGGATATAACAGAAGTACTAAGCCCTAGCTACACTGTGATGAATCTGGGAGGACCAGTTCCAATATTCCACACTTCCTCATCCAGAAGATGAGTGGAACTTGGTCTGGGGACTCCCAAGTCCTAACGTCTCAAAATCCCCTACTTAGAGCACCTGGATGGAAGCATGAAAAGGCATTTGTTAACAGATCACAGGAATGTTGCTCTGTTTTCATCCATTCAACCAAATTCTAAGATAATTTTGTCAGGTTAAGTTAATTTAAAAAAATACTATACATTGGCAAGTAATTTGTTGGTTTTTTGTTTTGTTATGTTTTTGTTTTTGGAGTGGGGGGCAGTATTGGGGATGGAACACAGGGCCTCATACATGATAAGCATGTACACACCACTATGTCAAACCCCCAGCCCAATTCACTTTTTTTTTTTTTTTTTTAAATATTTTTTAGTTGTTGATGGACACAATGTCTTTATTTTATTGCTTTGTATGTGGTGCTGAGGATCGAACCCAGGGACTCACGCATGCGAGACAAGCGCTCTACCGCTGAGCTACAATCCCAGCCCTCACTTTTTTTTTTTTAAAGAACTATGACAGAAGTATAATTGAAGAAATCAGAATAGCACTAAGAAGTCAGCTTAACGGCTCACCTTCACAGCAGTATTTAGAGACCCACAAACAAATCTCTGAGCATGCTTTTGATTTAAGGATCAAGTCAAATAACTTTAGGTTAATTAAAGACACTTAACACCCAGTGGATAATGAATCAGCTCAGATCTGCTATAGCAGTTCACCTGACCCATAATTAAATCATGGATGTTTGCTGAATAACTGAAATTAAGGTTTATGAAGTAAGACATTAATCAAGAGAATGCCATGAAGGCTAAGACATCCATTATTCCTATTAGAAAAGGAATCTACAATTCTGGAAATAAAGTTTTAAATATATTTAATTTTTACATCAAGCACCAAGCCTTCTGTTGTAGCGGATATCTAGTAGAAAGAATATATAGTAGACTAGGAACACATAATGAGAATATAATGAGAAAACATAATGAAGCTGGGCGCGGTGGCGCATGCCTGTAATCTCAGCACTTTGGGAGGCTGAGACAGGAGAATCGTGAGTTCAAAGCCAGCCTTAGCAATGGCAAGGAGCTAAGCAACTCAGTGAGACCCTGTCTCTACATAAAACACAAAATAGGGTTTGGGGATATGGCTCAGTGATCCAGTACCCCCGAGTTCAATCCCTGGTACTAAAAAAAAAAAAAAAAACAAAAAAAACCCACAATGAGTCCCAGCAAAAAGGACTAACCCTAACTCATTTACATAACATTCTAACTGAAGACCTGGATGACAGTCCTTGATTAATATTCAAGGCTTGCCCTTCTGGAAAAGATAAGTGTCTTGCAATCTGAACTAAGTGTTGTTCCTCAAAACTGGATTAACTTCTTACCAATCCATTTGCTCAAAGAATATGAAGTTATTAAAACTGATACAGAGGTGAGGATGTAGCTCAGCTGACAGAGTGTTTGTCTAGCATGCACAAGGCCCTGAGGTCAATCCCTAACAGCACCATAAATAAATACATTAAAAAACAACTGCTCTTGGGGCTGGGGTTATGGCGCAGTGGTAGCGTGCTCACCTAGCATGCGTGAGGCACTGGGTTTGATCCTCAGCACCACATAAAAATAAAATAAAGATATTCTGTCCACCTACAACTAAAAAAAATAAATAAATATTTTTTTAAAAAAACTGCTCTTGCTTTTTTTTTTAACACCAAATGCACTTTTCAGGAGACCCTGCCAACATGACTCTTGGGACCCACTTCTGGGGATAATAAAACAGACAAAAATCAACATGCATGGTGCTGTATCAGTGGAACCCAAAGGCACTGCATCCTGGTACAATACTAATTGGGCACACCATGTCTCTGTGAGGCACAGTCAGCTAATGTTAATACAAGTTCTTATTTTACAGTTAGGAAATAAGTCCAAGAACTAAAACAGATTAAGACAACAGCCTTGAGTATTTCAGCAAGCCACTGCCAAAACTAAGATCATAAAATCTAAATACATTTTTGATGCTTTACATAGAAAAATGTACTTCATTTAGTGCAAAAAAAATGCCACTCTGTAAGACTTATATCAACAAAATCTTAATTATAGCTGTTATCAAAACATACCTCTAAATGGTTAGAAAGAGCTTTAAGCCATTCTCTATCAGCTAAAAGAGAATATGCAACCTGTTTTTAACTGAGGGAGACTAGATACTACTGAGATTAAGAAGTATGCAGTAACATAATGCTGACTCCATCTGACTGAGACTTTACTTCATTGCTCAGACAAAAGATATTCAGCGGTCATAGTCATATAGTTGAGAATTATCAAGCACCTACTCCGGTAAAACACCTACCTTGAGACATTTCAGTAAAGAAGGCAGAAGAGGTGCTTGAGAGAGCTTATGCTTCCAAGATGGCTGCAGTCGCACGACATGTCCCAGCAACGACAGGATGGATAGACGGGTGGCGGCTTTGCCCACGTATTCGTTAATTTTGTCCAAGAGGTGCTGAAAAGAACAAAAGACATCCTCACATGAACAGATGAAGTTAACCGAAACATAGGCCGGAACGATGGACTCCACTCTCTCAAGTCTTTTTTCTGATGTAAACTGGTAAAGAGATCAAATCCAAGATTTTCAAAACCATGTGAGCAAAAAAAAAAAGAGAGAGAGAAAGGAAAAAAAGTTGTGTTTGGCCTGTGAGAGAATAGTCAATTTGCAAATTCTTCAGTGATCCTTCAGTGAGAAAGGATCCCCACAACAGAGCTTTAAGGGTTAGGGGTGCCTCCGCAGTCTCTTGCTATACTCTTGTGAGAGCCACAGGCCCCAAGCCTGAAGCCATAAAGGGTCTTGGAGGAAGCAACTCACTGCTGCAACACCCCACGTACCTACTTTGGCCCTAAATATAAGCCAAGCAGTAGTGCAAGTTACCCTACAGCCCAGGGTACAGAAAAAACCAAGATGTACTGTAAAAGGCACGCGGTGGCAAGGTCCTCAAATCCCAGAGCACTCATTCTCATGCATGAGCTCAAGACTTGCCTAGTGCTGGGAAGCAGGATTTATTAATCAGCCATCTCCATTACCTGCACCTAGGGATTTTCCCATATTGATAAAAGCCTAAAAATCCTACTCAAAGCATGGGCTTAAAGATGAGCACCCTACGGACCTTGGGATCACTGTGCAGTACAGTACCAGAATTATAAGATTTCTTTAACCTATTATGTACCCTTGCTCCTCAATTTTACAGGCGTATAACTGATATATACATATATGTACATGTGTGTCTGTGTGTGTATTCCCATATAAGGATGCTGGAACATCCAGGGTTAAATAGCAAGATCTTAAAAAAACCTCTGAAATAGGTTTTATTCTGCAAATTTCTCAGGAAACAAATTATTTTTCTTTGTAGTCATAATGTGGGAATAACATCCCTCGTGGCATACGGAAGTTATAGGAAGCAGCTCTGGACACACCGCGCTGTGGACGTGCAGAGAAGCTGTTAGGTGACTCTTCCAGAACACATGCAATGCCCTTCTACTACATTTTGGCAGTTACCTTATCATGTGGCTCCTGCAAAGTAGTCAGGATGTGCAACGCCGGCTGAGAATTGGTTTCCAGGTAATAATCCACCAAGGTGTTTACAAGCATGGGACCACGATCTAAATGAAGAAAAGGGTCGTTTATAATACTTGCTGCCTTTAACATTCTAAATCTACTTCAAACAGCTGGCTGGCACAAAATCCAGGTGTTTTCTTTATATGCTGCCCAGAGTTTCACGAACCATTGAGTTTGTGCCTCCCTAAATTCATTACGGTTTAACAATAAGGTAATTCCAAATGTATTTGCTGAAATATCCTAAAAACATATAAAATGTTATCATTTACTTACCACAAAAAGTCTGTGACTATTGCTAAAAATTAGGGCCATATAAAGTATGTAAAAAATAAAAATACTAAAGTATGCAAAATTAAAGTGCAAGTTCTCCTTGCCACCCGTCCCATCCCGCTCTTTTAATGAACACCCTTAAGCTCAGCTTCCCTGCTTGTATCTTCACTCACGTACCCACAGACATGTTTGTGTGCCTGTTTTCTTCCCCTTAAGGAGGTATTGCAGACACCTTTCTGTGACAGCATCTTTGGCCTATTTCATCTTTTGACTGACTTCCCATTGCTCCACTGCACAGCTCTACATAATTAATTTAACACTTCACCTATTGAAGGATACTTGGGCTTTCCAATTTTTCACCATATTTCACTCAAGGCAATAATGCAGACTCTTGGAGGTGGGCCAGATGGCATGTGTTTTTAACTTGATTGACATATACTACAAAAAGGCTGAACAAGCCGGGTGTGGTGGCACACGCCTGTGATCCCAGAGGCTTGGGAGGCTGAAGCAGGAGGGTCGTGAGCTCAAAGCCAGCCTCAGCAAAAACAAGGCACTAAGCAACTCAGTGAGACCCTCTCTCCTAGGGATGTGGCTCAGTGGTCGAGTTCAATCCCCAGTAACCCCTCCCTGCAAAAAGGCTGAACAATTTACATTCCTACCCAACAGTGCCCATCTCTCACATCAATATTTCACTTTTGTCAACCTGGTAAGCAAAAGGGGGTACTGTTTAAATTTTTAATTGTCTGATTAGAGACAGACTGACCACTTTTCATATTTAAAACTACACATGATTTATAGATGAAATATTCTGTCTCGATTTTGCTTTTAAATTCTTGGGGTAGGGGAAGTTAGAGGAAGGTAAAATGAAATGAAAATGGCAGAAACTGTGAAGCTGGGTTCATGGGATGCACTGTACGACGCTCACTGTGTGTGTACATTTGAGTGTTTCTGCAACTAAAGGCTTAAAGCATGTAAAGTATGAATCCACCAACATATGCCCTCTTCTGGTGGTTCTGAGAACTCCATTAAAAGGCTGAAAACTTCTATTTGTCAGCCAGACTCAGCTCCTCTTGTGAGCAGACAAGCTAAAAATGATGTTCCCTGGCTTACCAGAATTGAGGTTTTCTTTAAAGACAGCTGTCACGTCATCACGTACGCCCAGAGTGGGAGAATCCAGCATGGAGAGCAGCTCCCCGACGTTGGCTGGCTGGGCCATTCTCTTGCTCGACTGTGTTGTGCTGGCTCCAGGATGTGCATTAAAGGCTTGGACGGCTCTTCATTAGGGCTGCTACCAGACTGCGTGAAAAAGGAAGATGGATGGTGTGACAAACGTCCCCATTTTTCCTCACAAAAAACCACCTGCAAGACAAATCAGCACATGGGCTCAATATAGTGAAAAGTTTGGCCAGAACTCTGAATAATTCTGCCTTTGACAAATGTATGAAGCCATGAGAGCTCTATGGAATGCAGAGAGGAGCCTAAGACATGATACCGTTCGAAACTAACTGGTCACTGCAGCTAATGAACACAAGTCTTTATATCTACCTCTGATTCTACCTTGGCTTCTGGCTGAGACTGTGTTTATCCTTCTAATGGATCTAAAAATAGACAGTTTACACAAAAAGAACTATAAGCATACTACACTCTTGGTGACCATCCCAACAATGTCTAAAAGTTAGAATAGCTGTTTAGACCACAAGTTCGTTACCCAACACTTGCTGTGAACCAGGAATCATTTCTGTTTTACCACACACTCTTTGTCCAAGACATCTACTGCATACACAAAGGCTCGCAGACACAGACCATCAGCAGAAACCTCGAAAGCTCAGCTCTTCACAAAAGGGGAGCAACTGCCTTATCTTTATGTACAAAAAGCAGTTCACTTCTTAAGTGTTTCCTATACAATTTATAGCTGATTCCACTGCCAACTTAGGTCTCTAAAACCATACTTTTGGAAAGGAATAGGAGCCATCATTTATAAGACTGGCTCTGTGTGCCTATTACAACCATTCCTGTGTATCTTTTCACACTACTACAGGGTGACTGGCACTTCAGTCAGCATTGTGCAGGGAGGGAAACAGAGATCAAGCCCTTGCTCTTGCTCAGGGTAACAGTAAGGAAGAGGCGAAATCAGGGGAGATCTAATATTTGAACCTAGATCTGACTCCAAAGTCCCAATCCCTAAATGTGACATTAGGTTAACTTGTGATTTTGATCATCACAGCAACTATGAGGTAAGCAGGAATTGCCCTTATTTTACAAATAGGAATATGGTTACTCAAAAGAGGCTAAATAATTTTGCCAAGGTCAGACAGTAACATCTAACTTCAATGGTCCAACTCCCAAGCCAATGAGTAGATACGTCCTTTGCAGCCATATAAAAACACCTTCCTATTTGTCTTCCTTTCAGTTAGGTAATGCAGCAGTTTCTAAGCTGTAGAATGCATCAAATCTACCAGGAATGCTTATTAGAAGTGTAATGTTCTGGGCCCATTCCAAAATGGAATTTGGGGCTCAATCATCTATATTTTCCCAAGTACCCCAGGTGATTCTTAAGTACGTGGTGTTCAGGCCTGTTTGAGAAATGCTATGACAAAGAAAGACCCAGCTAAACAGTTGAGCTTCATCTGCAAGGAGGCCGAACCAGCAGGGCCCCCAGAAACTGCCAGGTACTAACTCACTGTGCTCTCATCTAACTACAACCCGGTGACGCTGATTTGGCTATTGGTGAATCAAAGATTCATTGGAAAAATCAACTGAAATACCTAAATGCATTTCTGAAAGCAAATCATACATATAGGAAGTTGTTGGCTCATACCCAAAAGTATAAATCTTACAGTTAAATCACAAAGGAAGTCAATTTCAAAGTGCTCGGAAATGTGGGACCACAACTAGCATGAATCTACTGTAAAAGTACAAAACTGAAAATAAAACGAATGTCTTTTTTTTTTTGGTACCAGAGATTGAACTCAGGGCACTTGACCACTGAGCCACATCCCCAGCCCTATTTTGTGTTTTATGTAGAGACAGGGTCTCACTGAGTTGCTTAGGGCCTCGCTGTTGCTGAAGCTGGCTTTGAACTTGTGATTCTCCTGTGTCAGCCTCCCAAAGTATTGGGGTTACAGGCGTGCACCACCATGCCCGGCTACGAATATCATCTTATTGTGAACTGGATGACATTTACAGATGAGACAATGCCAGCCTGTCAAGCCTCTCTGCTTGCTGAGGGCTGAGCAAGTGTGGGTGCAGAAGTGAGTCACCAGCACTGCGTGGCATCAGGAAAATCAACAGTCAAAAGCTTTGGGTTGATACTTTCAAGATAGCCTTTTTTTTTTTTAATATTTTTTTTAGTTGTAGACGGACACATTACCTTTATTTTATTTATTTATTTTTATGAGGTGCTGAGGATGGAACCCAGTGCCTCACACATACTAGGCAAGTGCTCTACCACTGAGCCACAAACGAGCCCTCAAGATAACCTTTTAAGAGCACACTGATCTAGCCAATCCCCATATTTATTTCTACTTTGGGTAAATCACAAATGATCCTCTCAATAAGAGAATTAAAGAATTCAGTTCATAAATGTGAAAGTATCCTGCCCCCAAGTTTGGTTTTATTCCAATACAACTGCTACTTAACTACTACTCTAAGTCTGTTTGCCTTCCGCATGTTCAAAAGACAATCATGTCAGATCTGGTCTTCCAAATGCAGGCTGCCGCTGAGCACAGAGTGACAGGAGCTCAACTTTAAACAAAGACGGCACCCATCCAGCCTAAGTGCTGACAGCTGGGGCTAAACGGCTTGGGCTACCTAGCTTGTTTTTCAGTTTTTAACTGTAATTTAGGTGAAAAGTCCATTTTTTGCAGTCTTCTCTTTCCAAATGGTTTATAGAAGGCAAAAATAAGGTTTTATTCTAAAACACATTACAATATTTTTGGCAACAAGCTTTTTCTCCTTGGTTCTCAACTTTTTACCCATACTTTTTAATCCCCAAGTAAAAGACAATCTTAGGCTTCTTGTGAGACTCTGTACATGTAACCTCAGTTCCAGCATTTCTGAGTTTCTAAAAAGCCCTTCTGGAGTTAAATCGTAAGCTTTGGAACCAGTCCCACGATTCCACGCATGGAAGACAGACTGAGTGCACTGAGGAACTGGCACTTCAGTGCCACCTGCATAGGTTCAGCGGGTACCCGGGGCGAAGGGGCAGCTGGGCAGGATGCGGAGCCAGTGGACGAGTGCACACTGCTGAACACACCCCACAGCCTGTGCAGAGCTGGCACCCAGACACACTGAGGCACCCACAAACAGCTAGGAAAGCCTCTTCCATTCTGGAAATAACCCACCATAAAAAAGAGCACACAGAAGAAGCTACAAGGCAACATCAGGGTGAATTTGTGCTAAGCAACATTCCACCTTGTTTAATGTTATGTTTGGTGGCTTCGAGCCACGGAGAGTGCTACAGATGATGATGTGCCCATATTCGGAGCTATGACCTTCAATGCCCACTCCCCACTTCAAGACCTATTGCTCTGCTAGGCGTCTAGACATCAGTAAAAGACACCATCACTGGTCTAAAGCAAATAGGTGACATTCTTAGCTCCTCCAACACCCCTGTTCCCATAAATCTAGCCCCTCAACAAACCCATTTATTTTGTTCTCCTCTGCCACCACCCCATGCCAAGCTCCCACCATCTTTTTCCTGGAGACAAGAGACTAGCAGCCCTTCTCACTCTCTTCCTGCTTCATGCACACTCCTCTACAATTCATTCATCATCAAACCATAAAAAACTCTGAAATATGGAAGCCAGAATCTATCACTCCCCTGTTTAAAATCCATTGGCTTCCTATGGAGCTAATAAGAGCCAAACTCAAGAGTAGCACACAAGACCCTACAAGATCTAGCCAGTTATTAATTCCTGAGCCTCCCTCTGACTCTTCACTTCCCTGTTATGGTTTGGATAGGAGGTGTCTCCCACAGCTCCCTGTGTAAATGCTGGAGGTGAAATGATTAAATTATGAGAGGTGTAACCCAATCGGTAAATGACCTATTCAATGGATTGATAATTTGAATGGACTAACTGGCTGGCAACTGTAGGCACGTGGAGTGTAACTAGACAAAGTTAGGTTATAGGGGTGTAACTTTGGGGTTTATATACTATCCTTGGCTCCTTGCATTCTTTCTCTGCTTCCTGGCTATCATGAGCTGAGTAGCTTTCCTCTGACACGCCCTTCCACCATGTAGTCAGAACAATGGAGCTGGGCGACCACGGACTGAGACATCTGAAACTGTGAGCCCCAAATAAGCTTTGCCTTCTTTAAGTTGTTCTTTTCAGGTAATTTGGTCACAGTAATGTAAAGCTAACACACTCTGCTCTCAAGTGTCTAGTCCCGATCTTTTCAAACTCTTTAAAACTGGTCCTTGCTCAAGGTCTTTGCACTTGGTGTTCTATGTCTGGAATGCTCTCCTCCCATATCCTTGTATAGCTAACTCAGGTCTCTGCTTAAAATGCCAGCATTTCTGAGATGCCTCTGCTGACAGCCTGATCTAAAACAATAGGGGGGCTATTAGTTACAATGTTGGAATAAAATATACTTTCTAATCATGAGGAATCTTTTAAAAATTATTTATTACAATAATTATTACACATACTAATTGTACCAATTAATGGGTTTCACTGTGGAATTTCCATACATACACAGATGGAGCTTTGATCATGCTCCTCCTTCCTTTACCTCCCCTTTTCCACCTACCCTATCCTCAGGAAGACCCTAATATTCCCTCTTTCACTTTGTTTCTACATGAGAGAAAATATGCACATCTGTCTTTCTGTGTGTGGCTTATTTCACTTATCATGATATCTTCTAGCTCCATCTATTTTCCTACAAATGGCAGAATTATTCTTTATGGCTGAATATTCCATTGTATATACATGCCATATTTTTTATTCATTCATCTGCTGATGGGCACTTGGGCTGATTCCACATCTTGACTACTGTGAATGATATCACAATAAACATGGGCACACAGGTGTCTCTTTTGTATGCTAAGTTCACTCCTTCAGACATGTATCCAGGAGAGTTACAGCTGAGTCATATAGTAGTTCTGGTTTTAGTTATGAGGAACCTCCATACTGTTTTCCATAGTGGCTGTACTGATTTACATTCCCACAACCAGTGTGGGAGTTCCTTTTTCTCCACAACCTCACCAGCATTCATTAATTTTTTCACTAACAGCCATTCTAAGTGAGATAAGATACAATCTCTATGTAGTTTTGATCTGCATTTCCCTGAAGGCTGAAGATATTGAGCATTTTTTCATATAATCATTGGCTGATTATAAATTCTCACATTTCCATTCAGATAATTTGCCCATATATTAATAGACTATTTTGTTTTGGTTAAGTTTTTTGAATTCTTTCCATATTCTGGATGCTAATCCTGTCAGATGAATAACTAGCATTCTGTGGGTTGTCTCTTTACTCTGTTGATGGTTTGCGGTGCGGCTTTTTAATTTGAGGTAATCCCATTTGTCAATTCTAATTTTTGTTTCCTGGGCTACTGGAGTCCCAGCCTTGCCTATACCGGGATCCTGCAGTGTTGCCTGCTTTCCTCTAGTGGTTTCAAAGATTTAGATCTTACATTAAGCTCTCTGACCCACTCTGAGTTGACTCTTGCACAGGGTGAGAGTGACGCAGCTTGTGTGTGTGCATGTTGTTTCCCAGCTCCCTCTGTTAGAGGCTCTCCTCTCTCTAACGTAGATTTTTGGCACCTCTGTCAAGAATCAACTGGCTAAAGATGAATGGATTTGTTTCTGGGTCTATTGTTCTGTTCGCTGGCCTATAAGTCTGTTTTTATGCCAATATCATGCTGTTTTTATCACTACGGATCTGTAGTTGGTTTTGTTTTTGTTTTTGTTTGTTTTTAAATCAGGTACTGTGATGCCCCAGCATTGTTCCTTTTACTCAGGACTACTTCAGCTATTCAAGGTCTTTTCAGTTTCCATAGGAATTTTAGGATTTCTTTTTTCCTAGTTCTGTGAAGAATGTCACTGATACTGACAGGAATTGCACTGAATCTGCAGATCACATTGGGTAGTTTTAACAATATTAATTCTCCCAATCCATGAATATAAGGTGTCTTTCCACCTTCAAACGTCTATTTCTTCAGTGCTTTGTAATTTCATTGTAGAGGTTTTTCACATCTTTAATTAGATTTATTTCTAGGTATCGTGCCTGTGTGTGTGTGTGCTGTGAGTTGGAGTGCTTTCCTGACTTCTTAGCAAGTTTATAACTGGTGTATAGAAAAGTTACTGATTGGGGCTGGGACTGTAGCTCAGTGGTAGAGTGCTTGCCTTGCATGCAGGAGGCACTGGGTTCAATCCTCAGCACCACATAAAAATAAATAAAGATATAAAAAAAAATTTACTGATTTTTTTATGTTCAGTTTGTGTCCTGCTAATTTACTGAAATTGTTTATCAGTTCTAAAAGTCTTCTGGTAGAGTCTTTAAGGGTTTTCTATGTATACATTCATATCTTCTGCAAACAGGGATAATTTGACTTCTTCCTTCCCTATTCATATGCCTTTTATTTCCTTCTTGTCTAATTTTTCTGTCTAGAATTTCTAGTACTATATTGAATAAGAATGGTGAGAAATAGACACCTTTATCTGAAACCTGATCTTAGAGAAAATGCTTTCTGTTTTCCCCTATCCAGTATATTGGCTACTGGTTTGTCATATAGAGCCTGTATTAGAGTGCGATACAATCCTTCTGTATTTATTCAGAGTTTTTATCATGAAGGGATGTTGAATTTCATCAAAGGCTTTTGATACATTTATTGAGATGATTATGGGGGGCTGCTGTTGTTATTGCTTTGTTTTTGTTTTGTGGTGGTGGGGACTGAACCCTGGGCTTTATGCATGTAAGGCAAGTGCTCTACCACACCCCCAGATCTGACTATGTGGTTTTATCCTTGGTTATTGATTTGCATATGTTGAACCATTGTAACAAAACCAACTTGATCATGGCATATAATCTTTTAAATGTGTTACTGAATTTGATTTGCAAGTAATTCATTGAGGACTTTTGAATCTTTGTTCACCAAGGACACTGCTCTATAATTTTCTTTCTTTTTTGTGTCCTTGACAGATTCTAATAGAAAGATAATACTGGCTTTGAAGGATGCAATTAAAAGGGTTCCTTCTCTTTCTGTTTTAAGGGAGAGTTTGAGGAACATGGGTATTAGTTCTTTCTTAAAAGTCTGGTATAATTCCACAGTGAACTCCTCCAGTCCTGGGCTTTTCTTTGTTGGAATACTTTTTACTACTGCTTCAATTTCATTATTTATTATTGATCTATTTAGGTTTTTTAAATATTGATTCAATTTCAGTAGGTTATGTGTCCAGAAATGTGTTCATGTCTTCTAGATTTTCCAATTTATTGGCATATAGTTTTTCTTCCCCCACTCCACATTTTTAATTGGTGCATTATAGTTATATATAATGATGAGATTTGTTGTTACATATGCATACATGCACACAATAGGCATATGGTTTTTCAAAATATTCCTTAATTATGCTTTGAATTTCAGTGGCTATCTATTGTAATGACTCCTTCTTCATCTCTAAGTTAATTTATTTGGATTTTTATTCTTTTGGGTTAGCTAAAAGTTTGTCAATTTTGTTTATCTCTTTAAAGAACCAACTCTTACATTCATTGATCCTTTGATTATTCTTTTAGTCTCTATTTCATTTATTTCTTTCCTTCCACTGATTCTGGGTTTGATTTGTTCTTGGTTTCCTTTTAAAAAATCTTTCCAAACATTTAAAAAACATTTTTTTGTCAATGGATATTTATTTATATGCAATGCTGAGAATCAAACCCAGGGACTCACACATGCTAGCTAGGCAAGCACTCTGCCACTGAGCCACAATCTCAGCCCTCCCCATATTTTTTAATGGTACATTATACTTGTCGTACTGACAAAATTTGTTGTTATACATTCATACATGCACACAGTACATAAATATAACAGTATAATTCAGCCAATTATCACTTTCCAGCTGTTCTTGGTTTTCTAAGACCTTGACATGCATTATTGAGTTTTTAAAAATGTAAGCACTGATATAAAATTTCCTTAGTACTGCTTCTGCTGTATCCCACAGGTTTTAGTATACTGTGTTTCATTTGCATTTGATTCAAGGAACTTTTAAATTCCCCTTACTTCATCAATGACCCTCTGTATTCATTCAAACATACAAATCTCCATGTGTTTATATATTTCTTCAGTGTCTCTTGCTGATGATTTCTAGTTTCATTCCATTGTGATTAGGTCAGATGCAAGAAATTATTTCAATTTTTTGAATTTAGTAAGACTTCCTTTGTAGCCTAATACACGGTCTTATTTTGGAAAAAGTTCCATGTGCTGGGCTGGGGTTGTGGCTCCATGGCAGAGCACTTGCCTAGCATGTGTGAGGCACTGGGTTCAATCCTCAGCACCACATAAAAATCAATAAAATAAAGGCCCATCAACAATTTAAAAAAAAATTAAGCCGGGTGTGGTGGTGCACGCCTGTAATCCCAGCACTTTGGGTGGTTGAGACAGGAGAATCACAAGTTCAAAGCCAGTCTCAGCAACAACGAGGCACTAAGCAACTCAGTGAGACCCGTCTCTAAATAAAACACAAAATACGACTGGGGATGTGGCTCAGTGGACGAGTACCCCTGAGTTCAATCCCCAGTACCAAAAAAAAAAAAAATTAATTTAAAAAAAAGTTCCATATGCTAATGTGAAAAATGTATATTCTACACATATTGGATGGAACATTCTGTAGATATCTGTTAAGTCCTTTTCATCTACAATGTCATTTAACGCTGATGTTGCTAGTTTGGTGTTCTTTGTCTGGATAATATCATCTACAGGTGACAACAGAACACCAGAATCACCCACTAGTATTATTTGGGGGCCTATCTTACCTTTTATGTCTCGTAATATTTGTTTTATAACACTGAATGCTCTGACATTCAGTTCATATATAGTTATTATATCTTCCTGATGTATTCTTTGGTAAATACATAGCGACATCGTCTCTTCTGATTTTGTCAGATTATGTTTAGCGACTCCTGCTTGCTTTCTGATTCCATTTGCTTTAGATTATCCTTTTTCATCCTTTCACTTTCAGTTTATGTAAGTCTTTGCAGGTGAAGTGAGTTTCTTGTATGCACCATATCATTGGGTCTAAAATTTTAATCCAGTTTGTGTCTTTTAATTGAAGAATAAAGATCATTTCACAAGCCAGGTGCAGTGGTGCGCACCTGTAATCCCACTGACTTGGGACACTGAACCAAGAAGATTGCAAGTTCCAGGTCAGCCTCAGCAATTTAGCAAGACCCTCTCTCAAAATAAAAAGGCTGGGGGTGTAACTCAGTGGTAGAATGCCCCTGGGTTCAATCTCAAGTACAGAAAGAAAGAAAAGGGGGGTGGGTAGGGAGTGAGGAAGGGAAGAAGGAAGAATGAGTTAGTTTACATACTGTTACTATTGAAAGATGTGATTTCTGCTGAGAAATTTATGTTGTAGAAAGGTCTCTTTTTCCCCTGGTCACATCAATTTGGAGTTCTAAATGCCTCCTGTACCTAGATGTCCATGTTTTTCCCAATATTTGGGAACTTTCCGCTACTATTTTACTGAATATGTTTTCTATGCCCTCAGCATATAGCAACTTCTGGGATACTAATTATATGAACATTTAATTTTTAATGGTGTCCCAGAGATCTTGTACATTCTCTTTGTTTTTTTCTTTCTTTATTGCTGTCTAAATGTAATACTTTGGCAGAGTCATCTTCAAGTTCCAATATTCTTCTGCTTGATCTGGTCTGTTGAAACTTTCAACTGAGCCTTTTTTTAAAAAAATCTGATTGAGCTTTTAATTTCAAGATTTCTGTTTGATTCTTTTCAAAATCTCCATGTCTACTGAATTGTTCATTCATATCCTGCTTTGTCCTCCTTAATTCATCTGTTTATTTATATTCTCTTGGATTTAATTGAGCTTTTAAAAAACCATTCTTTTGAATTTTATCCATTTCAGTATCTTTGGAATGTGTTACTATGGAGTTATGAACTTTAAAAGTAATGTATTACATTGTTTTTTCATATTCCTTGTGTTTCTATGTTGAGATCTGTACATCTGTTGGGATGGAGATCTTTTCTATTTTCATGCAGTGGCCTTACCATATGTACCTTTCTTCTGCCAGTGTGACCTGGAGTGTAGGTTTGTTGTGTAACACTGAGTTTATTTCTAACTGCACTCCACAAAATAATCTCTCTGTAGTTTTGTTGGTTGATCTGTGGGTTTGGGCATAGAGTGTACCATATCAGTGTCGGGGAGACCCACTGTACCTGGAAGACTTCTAAGACTGGGGACACTCTGGTACTTTAGGCAGATGTGGTGTGAGCAGCACAGTATGTGAGATGTACTCTGTGTTTACTCCTATTATGGAAGTGATAGCCTCTATCAGGAATCAGGGGTTTACACGTAGCTGTTACTTGAAAGCAATTCTGATGCTGGTTCCTCAAGTTGTGTTAAAGGGCCCGAAGCTTTTGTCCTGTGATTAGAGACTGACGCAGATCTAGGTACTTCACAGAAAGGGGCAGAATTAGGAATCACAGTTCTCCATCTGTGGGACTCACTTTCAGATTTATCAAAATAAATAGCCCTTATTATGGTTTAGATATGACGTGTCCCCCAAAAGCTCATGCAAGAGACAATGCAAGAAAATGTAGAGGTGAAATAATTGAGTTATGACAGCCTTAACATAGTCAGTGCATTAAACTACTTGAATGGATTAACTGGGTGGTTAACTACAGGTAGGTAGGTAGAGTGTGGCTGGAAGAAGTGGGTCCCTGGAGGCCTAACTTTGGGGTACGTATTTTGTCCCTGATGAAGAGAATGGTCTCTCTGCTTCTTGGTGGTCATGTCCTGAGCTCCTTCCCTTCTCCAGACCCTTCTGCTATGATGTTCAGCCTCACCTCAAGACCAGAGCAATGGAGTTAGCCTCTGAAACTGTGAGCACCAAATAAACTTTTCCTCCTCTATATTTGTTCTTGTCAGGTCTTTTGGTCACAGTGGCAAAAACAGCCCTACTCAATCTGATCAGGTGTGGCTGTGAATGATGTAGAGGACCTATATAGACACAATGTCATCAACCATTGCTTTTCCTCTCTGCTACTATATAGGGTTATCTGTCCAGGAGCCAGACCTCAGTCTCCCACCATCAGTGCCAATGTGTGGACAGAACAACAGCCAGGAGTTTTTGTCTCCCCACCCCCCTTTTCTTTAAATACAATGTCTTCCAGGGTTCCTGCAAGACCAGGGATGGCCAGAGCTGGGCTTAATTCCTGAGCTGGCTTGTACCAAATTTACACTCTACAACTGGTCATCATATTTGATCATACATAACCCTTATGATTTCAACAAACAAAGAAAGTAGGGATTTAGCAAAGTTCAACTTCAATATCTATATTCATCCAAAATCCAATAACCTGGCTTTGGCCTCCAACTATGGAAGGTCTGAAGGCTTAAGAGTTAGCTGTCTCAGTGGCAATTCCAGCATCCTTCAACTTGTGTATGTGACGAATAATTTTATGTTCATGCCACTATCACTATACCTATCTACAAAACATTGGTAATGGGGATAAGGAATGAATTTAGAATGTTCATCAGAATGCTTAATAGTAAGTCAACACCTGAGTATTCATGAAATATAAAGTGAAACATTCAAGTCCTAATCTTAACCCTCAAATAAATCCCGTATGTGAGTTTTATGTTAAAAAACAATGAAGAACTTTTAAATCACTAAATATTAGAAATATTAGGAGAGCAGTTTGACTAGATTAACTTTGCAAATAACAGTATATGCTCTTTCAGTCAGATGTTTATAACAATTTAAACAACTCAGTTACAAAACAGGTACTAAATCATATCTTTTTTTTTGTACCAGGGACTGAACCCAGGGGCACTTAACCACTGAACCACATCCCCAGCCGTTTTTATTTTGAGACAGTATCTCACTAAGTTGCTGAGGTTGGCTTCGTACCTGTGATCCTCCTGCCTCAGCCTCCAACCCAGTAGGATTATAGGCATGTGCCACTGTGCCTGGCTGCTAAAGTATATCTTAAGTCTAACTTTCACAGAATTGTTCTGCAATATTTATTACAAACAAAATAAATAACCTTTAAGAACTGCATTTAATTTGCAGTCTTGCAATCAAAGAGTCACATTTAAGACTATTTCCCATCCCCTGTGAGGCCCGAGTTTCAATCCCCAGCAGGATAAAAAAAGGCAAAACAAAACACAACATAAAAGAATATCAAAAGGGCTGGGATTGTGGCACAGTGGTAGCGTGCTCGCCTAGCATGCGTGAGGCACTGGGTTCGATCCTCAGCACCATGTAAAAATAAAGATATTAAAACAACTAAAAAATAAATATTAAAAAAAAAAAAAAAAAAAAAAAAAAAAAAAAAAAAAAAAAAAAAAAAAAAA